>JAQIWN010000389.1:0-35213 GCA_034699025.1 Entomobrya cf. arborea Gr-Col-00668
ATTATATAAAGGTATGTATTTTACTTGCATAACCGTCCAGCAACTTATATAAATAATATAAGTTGCTGGACGGTTATGCAAGTAAAATACATACCTTCATTGTACTGCACGCGAGAATGATTATAATGATGACTGAGATTCTTCCAATCTGGTAAAGTGCTGCATTATGAATACAATATCGTATCTGGTTAGTTGGGCAGGGTGCATGCGGTGCGGTACGAAAATTACTCCTTTTCATTCATGAATTCATGGTTTAATGCGATGATGTTGTTGGCAGGCTGCATGAAAACAAACCACACTATGACTTCCATAAAATTGTAAATGCACCACACTTCACACATCACCCATGTTTATCCATATCATGCAAGCAAGTATATTCGATGTTGAGTTGCATCCTATATCATTTGTAAATGCTCTTTTTAGCTTTTGTTAACATCTGGTTTGGTTAGTCTTGTTCTTTTCATCCGTCCGTTGCATCGTTCCGTATGTTCGTTCCATTTCAGCAAGAATGGAATGCGTGAATGCATATATATTACGTAAGTAACATAAATACAAGATGAACATAATAAAAACGGGTCGCGTGCCTGAAGTTTTAGCCAAAATTGAGTATATATCCGATTCTCTGGTCACTTACCTTGCACACAAGCTTTTAACGCCAAGTTCTTAATGATGGTTGATGGCATGTTTGGGTTTTGGACAAAATAGGAAATATGCCGACCCGACACACATTATCCACTTAGGTCTTTCACTTTAAGTTCCAAGTCCAACATTTTATGAAAAATGTAAATGGACATAGCTAAAATTTTAAACGAGAAAATATGGCTATTTCATTTCTTGAGATTAACCAGATAAACATGCGTACATATGTGGAAAACGTGATTTTAGGACGGATTCTTGGTTCATTTCATTAACTGATTTAACTTGACTTTTAGATGAGCTTATAGGGAAGAAGGACAAAAATCTGGGAGAACAGAAAAAACAGATGTGTTTCAGCTGTATGTATGTACCCGAAGCGATGAGTACCTAATGACCGGTACATTAAAATATTATTACAGTTTAAAGTAGCCATCATCCTCATGATTTCTCTGCTTTTTTGAAGCTTAGAAAAGCGTAAAAGGAAATTTGCCTAATAAAAAAAGTAAACTGGTTAACACTAGACAACAATCTCAGTGATGATTTGAAGACTTGACATGGGTGCCACACTGGTTTGTCTGTTGTCGGTTTTAACATACTGACATCACATACCAAAACAAAATATTGAATTATAGTACATCTTTATAGTAGTGGTCTTTATAGTCGCGAGTGTATATGGAGTGGAGCCTTGCCTTGTCATTTACATCGATGGTAAAAGGAGTAAAATGTTGTCGGATTACGCGCACTTATCGCTAGTCTTTTAGGGTAAGTGCTTGCTCTCTTCAGCTATCTTTTTTGAATGAATGTCCCAGATTTTGTTGAAGGAGACGTGTATTCTGCACCCCAGGAAAAACTTTTCCTTTCGTCGATGTGGGTGCAACTGTTACTGTTTGCCTGTCGAGAATTGCATAGATACACAATTCAAACTTAAGATGTATGTCTACTTGTCTTCTTCTTCGTCGGTTGTCTTTATAGGCTGCAGTCTTTCAACTAACCTATATTTTACAAGCACCATTCATTACATAAAAATATGAAAAACGAGAGGGATGCATTTTTCTGAGAGACATGTTCCTCCTATTACACTGACGCTAGTGTCGCTCTGGCGTGTGTACAATTTCAAACACTTTGCAGATAATTCCGTCTTTATCTAAATTTTGTTTTAAGAAGAATACCACGAGTTTCAAGGAATAGAGGAAGTAAAACTCATGTTATGAATGTGCCATTACATGATTGCATGGGAATGATGTCAAGCAGCACAAATTTTGTGGATGTAAAGACAAAAGTTTTTTTCATATATTTTGCAGGTTCACCCCTTCGCTAATGAGTAAAAATATTTCAAGCAAGGCAAAAAAAGTGTACCCGCTTCAGTAACAGAAAACAATTTTCTAACTATATCCCTCTTTCTTCATAACGACCTATAAAAGCACATTATAAGAAAAACTACATTAGTAACAAAGGCAAAACTATCAAACCAGCAGCAGATGGGCATGGGCAAAACAGAATGGTGTAATGTATGGCACATTTTTGGTACCTTACATATTTCAAACTTATATCACCGTTCTTATCTTCTGCTTCATCAGCAATTCATTACCTCTTTGTAAACACAATTGTACAGTTGAGTGGGAAAAAGTAACTACAAAACTGGAAAAAATTATTCCATAAATTTCCTATATTTTTTTCTTGTTTTCAGAAAACTTCATCACTGACACAAACAACTCAGCGATGCACAGCATGTGTCACAGTAAGAACTTTGTTGGGTTGTCTGTGTCTGCTTTTTGTTTCTTTTTCGGAGAAAAGTGTAAGCAGCCAATATAGCACCCACCCGGGATATATTGAGCTTGCCATGTGTAGTGTAATAAGCATGAAATCGAAATAGTCAAAGAGCTTGTTAAATTTATTACGTTAATCATCATGTGTGTACATCTGAATGGTTTTCTTTGTTCATCCATTCATTTTTCATAAAAAAGATAGGACAAAAGACAGACAGAATCGGTCGAAATCGAAAACATCAGAAAACCGGTGCGTGTGCTCAAAAGTTATTTTTTTTGAAATGCACACAGTGAGGTAATTGGCACCGAGTGTCATTTTCAGAAAGGTTTTTAAAGAATATTGTGTAGGACAAAAAACAGCTTTTTAGAATAATGAATTTTGACGTTTTTCCGCACTTTAATCTTCCGCCTGTTTCTTTTGACTAGCACAGCATTACCGTGCATTTCCGACATGGTGGCTTGTTAGCAGGTTGTACACAGTACACGCCTCCTGTAACGTAACGTAACTGATGCATGTTTTTTCAGAGCTACATTATAGCTTTGCATATTGTTAGACGACAAAAATGTGTGCAATTGCAAAAGTGTTGCGTAATACAGTGACATAGGCCATTATGCAGTCCAAGTATAAAATTAGAAAAAAGGTACTCACACAAAAGCATGCCTGTTATTAATGTACCAATTTATTTTTCGACTGTTTTTATGTTAAAAAATAGTCTTTCACTATTTAATGAACACATATTGCTTTGAACAAGCATGCATTCACATGTCATCTACTTTTGCCCCTACCATGCATACAATTACAGTACATACATTATTCTGACAGGTAATGTAATAATAAAAATGATGTGTGCAGTAAGTATCTCATATTGACTTTTTGTATTAATGTCAAATTGTATAACAAGAACAAGTACAATACAATGTAAATATCAATGATACACACAAAAAGATACATATTCTTTTTATGGATCATTCGTCTGCCAGAAAATAATGAATTCCCTTTTTGCTGCTAGATTGTTGTAATAGATTAATTACAATTTTAATGTAACCTTCCAGTGAAAAAAGTAACGAATGTATGTATTGTATATTGTATCATGCTGAAGCTGCAGTCAATTTAGAATTCATATTTAGCCATTTTGCCTTGAAGATTATGATAAAACTCAAAATGATAAAAATCATATAACATATCAATCTCCTATGATGATTGATCCTTTTGATGTCTTCTTTTAAGCTCCCATTTTTGGAATCCTGGCATAAAGGGTGTTATCATCAAAATGCTAAAAGCAAGATTCGATTTGTAGATATAATGAATGAACGAATAAATCAAAGAATAAAATGGAAGTATCTAAAGTAAATTGAAGCATAGTTTTTATCTACTGCACAATGTTGAAAGTGCCAAAACATGATCAATGAAATAAGCCTTTTGATCAACTAGATTATATATGAGCGACAATCACAATCCAGAAAAACGAGCTAGATTTGTAGAAACGGAAAATTAAATCCAGTTTTTTTGTTCCCTTAGCTTGATTGACACTACATAGCTAGGTGTCACAATGGACGACAGGGAGTGTCTTAAACTGATTGCGTCACTTCGTTGTTAATTGTATTAACGCATTTTAAAAGCTTTATCGTCTTTTTTCGCCTTTGCTATCGAAGCTCTATATTGCTTCCCACTCGTTTTAATTTTTGATTTCATTCTACTATACCGACACGAATGAACCAATCTAGCTTTAAAGCTTACGTCAATGACTAAAAGACTGTTGATGTTGCATATCTCTCCAATTTTGTGTTACATAAAAAGTGAGCCAAGGGAAAAGGGTTGAAGAATGAAACAAAAATATTTTTTGAAATGTATATGGGATAGTTCAGGGATACATTCAATCTGATTAGGAGGAATGGTTTGAATTATGCACATTACAAGTCTCCGTTGTTCCTTTCATTATCTCGCAGTAGGATACTGTGATCATGAATCATGGATTAGTAATCAGATTGAAACCGATAGGAAGCAAGAAGCAATAGAGTAGTAATGCACACACGTACTTTTTAATTCAACAAGACAAGAAGATTGAGAAGTTACAATGAAAGGTTTACAAGTAGTAAAAGTATTAGTTATACACATAATATTCTAGAGACGATGTACAATAGGACTAATGTAAGCTTTGGGAGACATTTCTATTGCTGCTTGCAGCGGAAAATCTTTGAAGTATGTATCATGTACGATGATGTCTCTGGGACTGCCATTATCAAAAAAAGCGATTGCATTAAGCTCCCATGAATCAAATCAAAAAGAATCAATACTGAAATCTTTTATTTTCAAGGTTCATCAGGGAAGTGATCCTTAC
This sequence comes from Entomobrya cf. arborea Gr-Col-00668, assembly GCA_034699025.1. Taxonomy (NCBI): domain Eukaryota; kingdom Metazoa; phylum Arthropoda; class Collembola; order Entomobryomorpha; family Entomobryidae; genus Entomobrya; species Entomobrya cf. arborea Gr-Col-00668. The sequence continues at coordinate 4,742 of JAQIWN010000389.1, forward strand.
TCCACACATTATACTCTAAGTTTTGCCATATTGTTGGATAAAACTCGATTGCGTTGGCTTTTGTATATTTGGTAACTATAAAAGACCATGAAGAAGCCATGTGTGTCCCCAATTAAAATTACTAAATAAAATATGTGTTCACATTATTAATGTTATGTTCATATAAGTAGAGAGTTTGGTATGGAGCTTAAACTCTGTCGGTACTTGTACTTGTCGATAATGTACATTGAATAAAACTATAGAATTGAAATAAAACGTCGGCTCGACTCTCGTTTTTGTTGCCGAAATACTTTTGTAAGCTCTTGTACTAATCATTACAACCAGTAGCGAAACTTAAAATGGAATAATACTTTTATCAATATCCATTTCTCAACAGCAACGTGACATGGCCTTCTGGCATTGGTCGTAAAATGGGCGAAACGAATGAAATTAAAAGTGAAAGAAAGCGAAACGAGCAATCTTGTTTCACAAATGGCACAAAAGTAATCATCATCATGATCATCGTTGTCATTGAACCTCGTACATTTTTTTTCAATTTCATTGATCCTGATTTCTATTTCTATTATTATTTAGGTAAAAACTTTAAAAGTTGATACTTTATATGAGATACAGGATATTGAAGCCTCAAAAATATTAGATTTATTGCTTTGTGTATATTAGTACAACCCGCAAGTATACTGCTGCCATATCATAGTTCACTTTAAAGTGTGTGCGCCTCGTCGACCCGACATAGAATTCATTTCAGAGATTATTGGATGTAAAGAGCAAATATTGAATATATGCACGTCGGTTCCATATCTTTTGCTGTTATGTATCTAATTATTATTTAGGATAAATCAAACATTAAAATCAATTGAATTGCATCATGTCACAAAATATACCGCGAGGTTTACTACTGTCGGCAATAGTCCAAAAGAGTGAGAGGCAGCCGCTACTAATTTAAAACAAGCTAACTTTTATACGTAATAATATTGGTTATTGGTAATTGTAACACTGTCATAAAATTTATACTTTACTTTAAACTACAGGCAAATATCTTGACTGTGACGATTCGTCACTGACGAATCTATTTTGATAACTAGCTATATAGTCAAATACAATAGAGCTTAAAACTGCAAAGAGTCATTCGAGCAGACATATTCCTTTTATCTTACTAAATACTGTTGATCGATTCTTTTGAAACAGGAAAACAAATATTAGACAAGCTCTTGTTCTCTTCTTTTCAATTGAAAGCGATTTTCTCAACTTTTGACGATTAGCCTTCTGTCTCTCACGGAATCATCACTATCGCATTGTTGTAAAACCAGCTCTAGGGAAATAAAATTTATACCCAGGCGAGGCACAGGCAGGCAGTCGTCACAAGACGTGCTAAATTAAATTCAAGGGTCTCCTGTCGTTCTGCTCAAAACTCGACTAGATTCTAAAAACTGGTCCTTCTTATAACCCACAAGTAAACTTAATCACTTTCATAACTCCGTCTTAGTAATAATACTTAATGTTAATTTGACGTTGAGCATGTTTGTTCATCAAACAACTTATCAAGTTTACATTTTTCTGGGGAAGAAAAAAGGTATCAAATGTGTGTGAAGTTCAGAGTAAACAACACACAGCAAGTAATATTCTAATGTCATTTTCCCAATCTTTGAAATTACAAGCAGCTTGTGCAACAAAAACCAATTTTAACCATCCAAATATAATTTATTATATCATATCAGTGCGATGGAATAATTTTGAAATGTGCGTAGTGCGTAGCAAGATATATTTTATTATCATTATGATACATACGTAACATTGCTATTCTAAAATACTTTGAAATATGATACATAATATGTAACCAGACTGAAATACATCCTACTTGTATGCGTTTACGGTTCATTTGATTTTCAAGTTTCAAGGGAGGGATTATAAGGGACTTTTGCTTGCTCTTATGATGATGGTGATGATGATAATGATGATCGTGGTGCTGTCTCGATAAATCTTGCCTTAGCATCAGCGGAAGGAAGGCTGGTGTGATTCTAATAAAATTAAGGCGGAGAGTATAATGTTTAGAATCAAACTTCACTTTGATGTATTCCTCACTCACTTGTCCGCCCATCGTCATCATCGATGTTATAAAACCCGTCGCCGACATCCATAAGCCGAAAATTTTCCGTCACTTAGACTTCATCCATACTTGTATTTTTATGCGCATTTCTAGAAATGATTGTGTGTTCGTCGCATCATAATTTTATTACATAAACTCATAAATTCTAATAATGGTTTGTCGGTCTTGGTGTACTAATAACTATGATTGTTGTGCAGTATTAAAATTAAATACAATAAAAACAAGTTATACATGCGGTGAAACAAAGACGCATACTGTGTCGTTGTTCATTGTAGATCAAGAACACACGCGTAATAGGATTGACTAGAGTGCATCACGGTTTTAAAAGTTAAAGGAAGTTCTTTAAAGACAAAAATATGGTCTCCCTCGGGACTTTACTTTGTAAACTTGTGGAGGTTCTTCTTCGGCTTGATATGCAATGTTCTTTTCTGTCTGTGTTGGTGTGATTAAAGGAGGAAGCCGAAAAATGAAACCGAAAGCTTGAGAGAACATTTTTACGACTCTCTCCCTTGCTAGTTGATTTGATACCACCACCAGGATGTGTTACGTTATTAAAACAAGGGTATTTTCTGGCCAACGTTACATGTTTCCCACATCCAGCCCTTCGCCTTCATCATGCAACTTTTAAGTCATTCCTTTTGACAAGATGAGGTTTAAACATTTTAAATATTTTCAAGAAGATGTACAATTGATTTAGTAGTATTGAAATTGCTTGTATTATTGTTCTTTGTCTTTTACAAAAAACCTACGTTGGCGTGTTTTGGTACGTCGTTGATGGTGATGGTGCTGCTGCTGGTGTGGTGTGTGTTGGCGAAGGAGGAAAAAAAATCATAATATATCCAAGAGAAAAGGAGGGGGCAGCTAAAGTCAGATCTGATTTTGAGATTCCACAATTTAAATTTTTATTCACAGCAGAGAGTCTAGTACGGCGAACATTGGTAATAAATATTCACAGAGGCATACATAAAAAAGAAGAGCAATACAAATATACACAATGCAAGTGAGCCGAATATAAAGAATGCCACCATACCATCATCACCACTACACATTTACAAAAGATTCCCTGAACTTTCAACAAAGTAAAATTAAATAAAGTACCCTTTGCACAGCATACATAGTGAGCATAAAATAAATGTACATATTCATCCCTGTACCTCAAAATGAAGAAGAAGTGAATTTACGGAAAAAAGGATGCACGATCATGAGCAAACTATAAGAAGACGGCTTAGCTTTTAAGGTTACTGTTCTTTTCCATTCCATGCTTTACTACAACACTTATAGAATATCCATGTTTTAATCAAAATATATGTATTCTGTATTAAATTAAGAGATGGGTTCTTTCTTCTTGGTATGTTTAGTGCTTAGGGACTCGCTACTTAGCTAATATTCCCTTTATATGGTGCGTACAAAGCTATATATTTATACAATGTCTATATGGTCCTCCTCATTACAGCACAACTGAGGCATCATCATCTTAACAAAACCACATGAACACAAGGGAATTTTTAATAGGAATTTTTAGGTACTTGTTTTTGGGACTCGGTTGGTTCCCTGCAAGTATTGTAGGCATGCCAAGAAAGATGAGTGTACCCATACCCAAACTCTAACGCTATTTTCATTCAGTCACAGTCCAGCTTCATCAGCAGATGGAGAATCAAGCCTACTGAGGATGTGTGTGTTCTTTAAAGTAAAGTGAACTTGGTTTTATGTGAAAAGCGTAGTCTAGTACCCACTACCCACGTAATATTATGTGTACTGTGAAAAAGCACTGTGAAAATATTGTCATTACATTTTGTCTCCGGCTTACACGCTAGCACGCAGCCACAAAAAGACAAAACCAAAGTATTTTCGTTTTATTCATTTAAGTTGTCTTTTACCAATTTACATTGACAGAGAGAGAGAGAGGAAACTTATTTAAAGGTACGTGGAGTGTGGTGGACTAGTGCACTTGTGTTACAATTATCCGTAGTTGTTACATTACCGAGTTCCTTCCTGTCTGTTAAATCCAATGAGTTTCATGCTAGAATGAGTTTGAGTCTCTTTTGAACTTTGCTTGTTAAATAAATTGAACTCTGAACTCAAACTGTACATTGCCTTTGTGTTGAAACTGAGGGGCTTTAAGTACTTTTATATAATAGCACGCCATGAATAAATACATATTTGCCTATGTCAACGTGATTTATAATGTGAGTCCCAAGTAAAAATTTAGGTGTATATATTACACACACATATGTGTATTATGTATAGGCTACGCATGTGTGCATTCATCTCTTGTTTAAGAAGAGAAGGACAATATCTCGGTTCAAATTGAAAAAGAAATAGTGGATCTTTTATATGCAAGCACGCTGCTGCACTACTGCACTGCAACGAAGGGGGACTTTTAGGTAGTTGCACTTGCAAACATCATTGAATGAACTATATATCTTCCATCCATGTCGCATTATATCCTTCCTTGTTCCATCTGCTACCCATTTGCCATCACCATCACATTGATCACATTGCTGGGGCTACTCACTTCTCATCTTCATATCAGTGATAACCAGGCCAGCTTACAGTTTGGTGTTATACGGCAACCACGCCGGACGGATGGATATTATGGCATAAGATTCTAACTCTGCTCACTATTATTCCCCATTCTATACTTCCAAAAAATAGTAAATTCTGTTTGTTGACATTTTGTCTGTGAGTGTAGTGAGATATTATAAATGTGAGAATAAATCTAACAAAATATTTCAGTAATCAGAAACACATTTAAGTAAAAGCATTATTTTATTGGGAGCCAAAAACGATAAAGCGTCAAGTTTGTCTTGATTCAGCAAATTTCAATGTTACCGTTTGTGTCTGTCTGTCTGTTTGCCTTTTTATAGCATGCCATGAAAAAATAGTTCTTTGTCATTTGTCTGTTGTTTGTGCAAAATAACTCTAAGCAGAGCTTGCTTGTTAAATGACATTGAAAGTAAAAGACACACGTAATACTTGACAAAACAATACAATTTTTTAAAGCTTGCAATGATTTGTTTGGATCACGCACGACGCTACGAAATACCTAACCAACACAAACAACACATAAATGCCAGTTAAATCAACGTCATCATCATAATGTCATGCTTGCATGAATGGATGAGCCCAGAGCTCAGGAGTGTGTCGTAAGTTGTTGTGTTGTGAGCTGTTGTGAGTTTGTACCGTTTTCTTTTCTTTGTTTATTTTGTTGATACTATTAAACCTTGAAACAATAATACAACACGGAAAAATAATAGGGCTAGTGCTTAGTTTTAATAGCGACAGCGAACAAGTTTTTAAAATGGCAAAATAATTTTGCTTAAAGGCAGCTTACTTTCTTCTTGAGAAAACGCACATTATTTAAAAAGTGCGTAATATGACTAATCAAAATGAAAGTACCTACTTAATTTAATAAAATTACTGCTGCCACTGCACTACTGTATCGGTAGTTTTTTTTGTAGAGAGTTTTGAGCAGTTAGTGTAAATCATGGTGGATTTGTGAAAGAGATTCAAAGGAAGAACTGTCACTTTAACTCATTTTTGTCCTCAATGATTTCTTATTAGTACAAATTTTGACATTGATGTTTTTTTGCCTAGTAGTGGTACAACTACTTGTTACACATGCATCTGCATGCCATCATGACGCACTTTTTATACCAAGCCAAGTTGATTGTTTGATGAAGTGAAAACTGCATATATGCGTGTGCAAGTGCGTAGTAGTAAATGTGCACATGGTTTACCAGTCAATACTCATTATATGGCATGCGCAAAAAGTTAACCAACCGCTTAAAAGGATTTAATGTTCTTTGATTGTGGCCACGTTTGGTGTATTATGTTGTGGTGTACTGTTTGCGATTCACTTTGAAATCCATACTGCCACTGAATACATTTTTATTTGTTTATTCCATAAATAGTGTGGTGGTGACAGTGAAGAAGAAGTAATGATATTGTTCGTGTATGCAAAAAGTCTGGAACTTGGAGTAAAATAGGTGAGCAGAGAGATCATGTTTTATTCATGAAGATGTTAAAAGGAGTATTTTATGGTAGTTTTGCTTGTAATGAAAGTAAACTGAAATGTAATGATATTTTAATAATACGAGAGTTGTGTCTTTATTTTCCGAAAGTCCATTTATACATTAGTCGATTTATATTCAAACTTCAAACAGATGTTAAACTGACTGCAAGTAAGTGGTCATCGACTTATCTATAAATTAAGGGGGTAGATAAAATGTTCGATAACTGAAAAAGGTATGAATTTTGATGACTCAAAAACGTATTCTTGCGTTTGGTAAGGAATTCTTTAGTAATTTGTATAACAAATGAAAAGGTCGTTGAAGCAGAATTATTATTCCTCTTCTTCCTCCTCCTCTTCTTCTTCTTCCTCCTCCTCTTCCTCTTCTTCTTCCTCCTGGGAATAAACAACATTGATATTTTTGGTCAAAATCCATAAATAAGTTCAAGTTCAAGCTGTATCATAACCTTTCACTTTGAGTTAGAACGCTTGTTAAAAATTTACCTCTGCTGCTGGCTCGGGCTCAGGAGCTGCCTCCTCCTCTTCTAGGGCAAGCTCATCAAGTTCAGGAGGCAAGAAAAGGTCAGGCGCGTCTAAGTCTATGGCAATGGGACCGGTGGCAATATTCTCTTCTTTTTCATCTTCTGGGGTGGGTGGATCGTTCTTCTTCTTACCCGGTCGCTCTCCAAACCATTTTGGAAGTCGGGCTGAAATTTCAACAAAATATTATTAATTAGCCCCAAAAATGTCACAGTTTGACTTGTCACTTATAAAACACAGCAAATAAATATAGAAATGTTCAAAAAGGTATTTACTTTTGGGACGGGCCTTGAACTCCTCGATCCTTTCTGACCAAACCTTCTCTTGGATTTCTTTGACAAACTTGTCATAGCCCTGAAAAACAAAAGAATTCATGTTATATATTACAGTACAAGAGATAGAGTTGATTTGAACTTGTTTTCGTGAAAACTTACACCCTCGAAAAGGGACTTTTTCTCCTCGTAGGTACGGGTGTCCACTCGCCTCTCAAACTTGGAAGCAAGACGAATCTTGGGCTATGTAAAATAGATTAGGATGACAAAATGACAATATACAGTGATTAATTCAATGCACTTCAGATGCTCTTCATGATGTGCTCAGCACACTACATAGTAATTAAATACTGTAAGATAAATCTAAATGAGGAAATCTTAATTACTGGGTATTTTCCTGTGAGGGCTTCTGGCTCCAGACCAAGCTTCAAGGCTTTCTGGCGCAGCTGTTGCTTCTTACGCTCTTGCAACTCTCTCAACTGAAAGAAGAACAGAAAATTAAATTAATGAACCTCATAAAATGCTCTTTACACATTCATTCTCTGGAAATTATAAACTTTATGCATGCAGGCACATTGTCACACAAAACAAATTGGATTTCACAAATAGGCTCATGTCAAAAATGTCTTTGTCTCTTGACAAGATTATCCAGTATTTTCTGTCATGCAGGTTTTAAAATCCTTTTATAAAACAAAAGTGATATTAAGTCACTCACGTCATAGTCCTGTCTCTTCTGACGTTCCTCCAAATCATACTTCTCAGTTTCGAGCTTGATGATTGCCTCCCACAACTCACCGGCCTTGGCCTTGAGTGCAGAAGCAGACATGCCCTCCACATTGAGGGGTTTGATACGGAAGCTCAAAGATATCTTCTTTTCCTCTTCCAGTTGCTCTTTTGTCTTATGGAATTCAGCACTGGAAGCTCCACCGCCACCCTATAGTTCATCCGCCAGGCAAACAAGAAAAGTTTAAATTATGCACACTACTTCTTATGTCAAACACATGCAAAAAATATACAGTGAGATAAAAATAAAGTGTTTACTGCTCCCTATTTACAAAAATAAATAAATTTTGTACATTAATCTCTGTCAATAATTTTCTCTAAATATGCTAGACTCATTGTCTTTGAAACTTTGTTTACACTTACCACGCCACCACCGCTACCACCTTTGTCGCGCTTCTCCTGACGTTTCTTTTCAATTTCTTGGAGCCTTTTCATCTTCTCCTCTTGCTCAATTCGCTTCTTCTCCTCCACGGCAGCTTGTCTGTCTTTCTCTTCTTGTTGTTTTCTGGCCTCCATAGCTTTCTCTTGTTGTTCTCGAACAACCTTATTAAAACAAGTAAATTCTTGACTGCTACTATTTCCTATTTTACTCCACGTTTCAATACTTTTAGTAAATAGTGCAGAGTAAATATTCGTGTTATTGTTATACTTTACGTTTCGCCTGTTTGTCCTTCAGCCTCTGGAGTTCATCATCTTCTTTCCTTCTCTGCTTTCGCCATTCCTCAATGTAAACGTTGAGCTCCTCATCAAGGGCTCCACGTTTTTGTTGAGCTCTCTGTTTAATAAGTAAAAGAATAGTTTTGTTTTAGTTGAGATGACTAAGTTAAACTGAACTGAAGATCTTTCGTAAGAGCATGAAAATTTACGTGAAATGAAAATCATTGATTGAATTCAAGCAATCCGTTTTCATCCGAAATGGTAGTAGTCAAAGTGGCCAAAACCCCAATATTTACATACAAGTACATATTATTATCATAAAACAGAAAGTGAAAGTAACCGTTTAACTAATTTCAACATCAGTCAGAATCAGAGATATGTTTAAAACGTAAAGAAAGATTCCACCTTGGAATTCCTTAAAATATATTTGAGAAAGCGCAGTATTGGGGTAACATGGACTTTGACCATACTTACATATATTTAAGCGTAAAACACAGATAGATATAACGGGTTTACCTTGACGAAATCAGGCTGGATATCCTCCCTTTAGACAAAACGCCACAGTACAATAAGTTTGACATGACAGGAAATCCAAAATTTTGATTGAGACGACAACATAAGAGATTCGGAAATATAGACGTGTTGTGGTAGAACATAGGGAACAAGCACATCACATTAAATAGATATTAGCGCACATGGAACGATTTTTATATTTTTGGAAATCACCTAATTTTTTTACGTTTTAGTTAAGTTTTTCTTTTAAATACGTGTATAATTTCAAATTATCATATTACAAGTTAAATACAGGATAAATATATCAATTCATATGTATGTATACAATAATTATGAAAATATATTTCTTTTAAACTTGTATGCAACGGTATACACTCATGCCTGTTAATATAAAGTAGACGACAGCATTTAGGCAAAGTTAATATTAAAATGTTAGAAACAAAAAATTTACACGTGCTAAAGCATGTATGTATCTGTTTTATGATCATGTTTATCTGTACATTAATATTTCGCATGCTTTCTTTAACTACACTAAAGGGTTATACGTGAAAAACATATAAAAGTAGAGAATAAACGAAAAAATGACGACGGAGACATGAACACGTACTTTTTAGAAGCTTGGGACCTAAAAACAGGCAACGAAAAAAAAAAAAGATTGATGATAAAATTATAAAATCATAAATGATAATAATAATTACATAAAAATAATAATAAATCATAATAGTAGTTATATAACAGTCATGTGTTGAAATAACTTTTAAACAAACAGAGAGAGAGAGGTAGTTTAAACGCATAAAAATCAAGGACAAATAATATTTTCATAGACGAACGAGACAATTGCAAATGTCATGTGTTTGATTTTTTTTACTACATCCTACTTTCTGTCAAATGCGTAAGTATATTTTTTAATTGTAATGCTTTGATTATAAAAAAAGAAGTTATTTGCATTCGCATCAGAAAAGTCTTGAGTGAAAATTGTACACAAAATATTTTTTCTACTTTTCTACGTTTTGCCTTGAACTTCATGCCTAATTGTCATTAAAAAAACTGAACATAAAAGCTATTATTGTTCAGTATAAAAAAATATCGGTTTTACTAGCTTTACCTTTATGTTTTGTGTATATATCATATATACAAGTCTTATTTATATACATAATATTCTTGAGTCATGTAAACTGAGCTGTCAGATCAGATCAGATTCAGATCATTTTTATGTACATCAGTAAATCTTCTCTTTGTGTTTTAAAGTTTGGCTGTATATTGTTGAGAAAGAACAATGATTACAAATTATAATGAGCAGCGTAAAGCCCCAAAACGTAGTTTTTTCAATCATGTAAAATAAATTTGTCATCTTTTTGAGAAATAACACATTTATTTTATTGATGAAAGACACGTCCCAGCAATCACCATTTCAATTTGTAAAATCGACTGTGTAAGAAGAGGGAACGGTGATGATGACAGTGACGGTTGGCAATATTATGCTTTCAGTAAATCAGTCATCCGTAGCATATCAAGATGAAATATTGATGAGCAGTTGACAACATACCTTCTGTAAGAAAAACAAGACAAATGAAAACATTAAATTAGTAAAGAAGAAAAAAATAGATTTAAAATGGGAACAAAAATTTATTTTATTGTGAAGGAGTTCACCAAAAATGTATGCATGTCGTGTAATATAGTTTGTGTAGGAATTTTAGTTTAAATTTTTCTTCTCTAAAATATTTCACTGTGTTATTACATAGCACCTTTTTGCACTTCAGTTATGTGTGTGTGTGTCAAACGGATTTAGCTTCTGTTCTCTTTTCTCCTTAGATTAATGTTTTGGCATTGGAAAAGTTGGCAAAATAATATCATTCAATATATTACATAAAATAAAACTAGAAATAAAGGTATAGCATATGTTTGTGTAGATGAGTTTGTTGTGTAATAGGCATACATAAAATTTATGTGGAGCGCATATAATGTGTAGATAGGTAAATATTTTATCATGTTTTGCACTTACGGCGCCTCCTCCTCCTCACTGAAGGAACCCCAATTGTAATAAGAAGTTCAAGTCGAGTCAACACACGGGTGTGCATTTTTTGGTATCAGTTACATCAAAATCATCACCACGAGTCACCGAAGAGAATCCAAAAAGAAAAATAGAACATCATGAGAGGTTTTTTTAGCGATGTGTATTTTTTCCCTCTATTCCCTTTCAATCTTTGTACAACGACGTGACAAAGCTAAAACCGAGTGAGAATGGTTCACTCATCTCTTTAGACTTATATTATTTTTATTTGCATGAGACAAATACAAGTATCAAGTGATTTTATATACGGGCCCGACCGACGCAAACAACCAAATAAAAGTTTTTCTTGTATACAAAGTATAGGCGGAAAACAATAAAACTTTTCTGTGTGCACATGTGCATGTAATGCCATTTCCAACAAGGGAGACGAGAACTAATAAATATAATCGTGTACTGAAAGAAGGTATTAACGAATTAAAAAGTAAGAAAGAATGCTACTTGAACATGACTCGGAATAGTAAAAGTAGATAATAGAGAGAGATGATTTTACTTGCATAGGAGCTGCCTATATGACTAGTAAAGGGTTTGAATCCCTTTCCTAGCTCAAGCTATTTTAAGACAAAATGGGAAAGCACAAACAAAGCTTGAGTGAAGCACAAGAAAATAATGATGAGATCCCACTCTTCCGAATTGAAAAGGAAAGTTAAAGGGAAAATAATACAAGAATCTATCGAAATATTTTGAAAAACAATTGGATTGATTTCATTTGTTTGAAAAATACTTAAAATTTCCAAGAAACTTTTGAACGGGAACTTTTACGAACTTTATTTTAACCACTTGAACTTTTTGGCTTTAATGATTTCAAAGATGAAAGGAAATGAAACGTTAAAAAAATTGTGTTTTGAATTGATAAACTTACGAGTATTCTTCCTCGTCCGACATATTTGGTTAGTTTGTCTGGAATAGAACAATGAACAGTTAAAAAAGTAACTACAATACAAACACTTTTTCTTGAACAGTTATCAATTTGTAATATTTTTTTATAAAGTAACTTCTTTATTATTAGTTGTATAAATTTTCTGTTTATAAGAAATTACTTTTTTCAAACAAGAGATCGACTATGGAAGTTTGCTTGGTGGCTCTTGCTCCTAGCCAGCTGCCGTGCGAAATTCTCAGACTTCCACTTAACGTGCGGAATTCTGATACTGAGCCTAGCCAAGTTATCAAAAAGAAGTGGCAAGAAGAGACACTCTACCTCTTACTTCTTCTTCCCGGAGAAATGTCTTTTGCCCGGATTGTTATAAGAATAGAATGGAGTCCGCCTCAATGCATCTATCACAACCCCATTTTTAAACTCGTCAATGTAAAAATGCAATATTTTTTTTTCATGCCGTAGTATAATTTAGGCATACCACATATAAAATATGTATATGTGAGAGGAGTACTCTATAAAATGCCTTTCAACAGGGTAAGGTATTTGAACATAAGAAAAGGACTCTTTTTAGTTTTTTGGCTTATGTACCAGGCAACTTATCAAGCCATCCTAATTTTTTATAAGACTATTTTTCCTTCTTCTAATCCTTCCTGCCTAAATGTTACAGATGTGTTTGCAAGGCGAATGGTTATGTATTCTTTCTCAGGAAGTGTCGTCTTTTCGCCTATTAAACCCGTTCGTTTTGCAATTATCATCTTCGCTGATGTGTGCAAGCGAAGTTGAAGCTCTGCGCGTTTATTCCACACTTATTATTGTGACGTGGTAATATATTTTGTAGTACAGCCTACACACTACATAATGTATCTCCTAGAATTGCCAGTCAGTCTGTAGAATTCATGAATCCTGTAAAAGAATAGACTTGACAGGATATTATCCTGCATGAAAATTATAGTCTTGCATGCGTTCATTTAAAAGTGGAGCAGGAAGGAAGCACTTGTTTAATTTATATTAGAAACAAAATGTTGGACTAGACGTTATTCCCGTTTACCGATGCGCGATGATGCTCCCAACTTCAATCCATCCCCTATAGCTCCATGCATGTACAAATAATATCAGTTAACGTACACATAGACTATCAATTTGAGGGGATAACGAATGAAGGACTTTTATTAAACTTTATGCGATCCGACCATGGTTTTTAGGTGCATGTTCATTTATAGTTCATGGAATTTAAATGCATGATGACGTATGACGTACTTCCCGTATCGTATATGCTTGCCAGGGATTTGGAGCATCGATAGTAATTAAAAAGATATTCTCGATGTTTACGTTGACGATGACTTATGCATGACGCTCTTGTGAGCAAGTGTAAAATCGATTAGATTAGAGTTAATAAATCAGAACAGAAATAATCATTTTTAAGCTTTCAAAATAATGTTTAACGAAACACCTATGTAGAGGATGTATAAACAAGGGTAATATATGGATTAGAAATTAATGTAGATGTGTGGGTGATGATATTAGTAGGCTTGTATAAGTACAAAGCATCTTAAGATGTACTCACAAGCCAAGATCATAAAAATGAGTTGGGTTGAGAATTTAGGTACTGTAATGAAAAGCTTTTTGCACTTCTCCCACTTCCATTTACACTAACGTGCCTTTTCCCATTAGATTTCTAAAACATAATGCTTTCATTGGAGAAATTGTGATCTTGGAGTTTTGGTTTTGACATGCGCTAATTGCAAACGAAAGTTATTCTCGGTCACTCTAACAGTTAAACATCACAAAATCTTCTTAATGAACCGATTTAGCGTTGATAATGTTATGATAACGCATAATTTGCTTAAGAGAAACAAATCCTTGTCATTTAATTTTGGTTATCAATTTGGGAAATCTAATTCTGTAATGCTAAATAGTTGGATTATATGTATTTGCATATAAAAATTCCGCCTGCGTCAATGATGTAGCTGTACGCCAATACAATCAAAAGTAGAGAGAAAAGTTCAAGATTGGCTTTAGGCAGGGTAAGTGTTTTCAATTTTAAAACGAAACAGTTTTCCCCAATTACTCATCTGTCTATGCCTGTCTTGCTGATAAGTTCAAATGCATATTATTTTGTGATACATGTACATATCTGTTTTTTGCTTATCGAATTTTTTTGTGCAAAAAATACATAAATCCATGCAAATAAAAAGCTCTTTAATTTCACACATGCACAAAATGTGATACATTATCTTTGAGTACATTGCTACTTTTTAAGTATTATTTTGCAACAATTTAGCTTTCTTCTTTCGCCCTTCCGCCACAGAAGTTGATTCAAGTGCATATAAATCACGATCCGTTTTGGTTCTAGTTAGCATGCATTTTTGGAGTTTCACATCTTCACTTTTACATTCGGTATTATGATGTGTGCTCTGCACTGCCTGTATGAATAATATATGATGGGTGCGTGGGAGTTGAGGTGATGTATGATCCGGAATGGAAAGCCAGTGAGTGCATTTAATATGTTTGCAGCTTGTTTCATCAGACAAGAAGATAGTCATAAAATAAAATACAATTTTGTACTTGTGATATTTTGCAAGTTTTCTGGGTTAAACTATGATTATATCTATCAACATCATAAGTATTACGTTACTTTCGATAAAGATGGTGGTGTAGAAATGATGCTTGCTGTCATAAGTTAACAGCATTAAAATCTAAACATTCTCACTAAACAATGTTAGTAAGAAGCATGCAAAAGAAATACGGTGGTGGTGGTGGTGCTAACTCAAAATGCAGATCAGTAAAACTTTTGGTTTCTTTCTTTCTTGTTTTTGAGTCGGTCGATGTCGATCAATGAATCACTCAGCGTGAGACTGGCTAAAGTCATCTTTGTTGTTGTACTTGTGCTTTTATTCATTTTCATTGCCATATTACACATTATTTTTGGGGCGGGGGCATATAATGACTGCTACGTACTATGTACATTTTTTTTCAAATGTCCCTGTTTTATGTACTACAACTTACGCACAGACTGTTTTAAATGCGCATTTTAATCAGGTTTGTATGTGTGTGTCAAACAAAATCCCATTTAAAAAGCCAATGCTAATATTTGCTTTAAACGTTTTTGCGTTTGATGGTTTCATGTTTACTTTTACTTTTCAATCTCGATGTTTTGGTATTTTTTTTAAATTCTTTGAAGAGATCAAGACAATGTTTGTACGCATTATACGCAATACGCAACGCACACAACACAACACATAAGCACTTTTGTGCGTTTATTGTCTCATTTCATAAATAAATAATCTTTTCATTATGTGCAATGTTGTTAGTATTTTTACGACTTTTTTTGCTCGCTCTCACAGTTGGACGAGTTATGTGATGTGACTTATGTACGAACATGCGTTGTCTTCTTGAGAAAAAATGTACAATTTAAAGTTTCCCCATTCCCTTTTCAGGTCATTATAGATTTCTGTCTGGTGATGATGTTTTCTGTTCGCTGCATGTTATGATTATATTATGAATATCATGATGGCGTTGACGATGACGATGTGGCTGTAGTGGTGCTTTCTCAGCTCATTGTACTTTTGTTATTTACTTATACTTTGTTTTCTTTTCTAAGTTTAAGAGAGAGAGGCTTTCTTAAAATGGTAACGCACAAGATTTCTTTCATTTTTATCCCTATCTAATTTTTACTCTCTCATGCTGTCCACTGTACAAGTAAATAAACAGATAGTCAAAAATATAAAAATATATTTATGGGTCTAGTCAGTCAGTGTGACTTAGAACTGTGATGACGATAATGACTTGAGATTTGTATGATTTGTCTTTTCCTTCTCCTTTCATTTGTTGATATTTTATAATCGCGTATTTTGACAACAAGACGATTTGCTCAAACCCTTATTTGGCCTTCGAACATAATTTAGTGATGAATAACGTTCTCAATTTTCCTTCAGTCAAGAAGTCAGTAAAGAATATCTTAATGATGGGATGTTGAAGAAGATGAGTTTGATAAAAATGATTTCATTTGAAATAAGTGCAAGGTTAGGCCCACCATCATATCAACTGTAGACAGCATACCAACACCTTAAAAGAGATGCAACGCGAAATATTATGTTCCCCACTTGCCACCTTTGCAGAAAGGCTAGCTTACTTTGTCAGTGTGATATTACTGATAAAATGCCACCGTAGGACCCCAGGTGTCCTTTCTGCTACCCCATAAATATAAATCGGTTGTCATTTCCTTTGTGCATCGTATATGGCGTGCACTCTGGCTATTAATATCATTTCACTTAGTTGTAATAAATTGAAGCTTGTAAAATGTCAGTTAAGAGATCATTAGATAACGAGCATAAATTTATAAATAATATATTTAGTGTTATATCTTTTATCATGTCAATAGCTGATACTGTGAAGCTCAATTGGATAAAATGAATGTTTAAATTTTGCTAATTTTCTCTTTTGTTGATTTGTTCAAACAGGTTCCTCAACAGACTTGGTGCCCACCTTACTGAGCATGTATGACTCGCTCATCGCAGCCGCATCAGAAACGTTAACCTCAGCACAAGAGCAACAATTATTAGACAACCTTGAAAATAACAGTGGTAGTGGTGGTTGTTTGGAAGACATACCCAGTACTGGAGACGGGAGTAGCTGTAATAAGAAATTCTATAACGCATCTGGTCAAGTAAGATGGGAAAATTGCGACAGTCGAGGAAAATGTGGTGGGGGTGGAGGTCATCATCCCAACATACGAACTTCTTGTTACCAATCGAATAATAGTTCATTTTCAAATAATGGAGCAAGTGCCATCGTTAGTAATAGTTGCATCACGGACAGTGTGTCAAGAACGATGAACGGTGTAATGACCACCAAAGGTGGAAGTTGTATTGGTAATTTAAATAATAATAAGAATAAGACGCATACTCCGCCCACCGCTAACAATAGCGTCAATCAGGAGCAAATTTACGGAGTTTTGTCGCGACGGCTTTGCAGATGGTCGTCAAATCCTAGAAAAGCATCATGCAATTCAAGCATTTCGCCGTCCCTGCAAGATAGAGATGAACGAAGTAATAAAGATGAGCGAGAGGCTAGTGATATGTTAACGACGATGAATGGTGAAAAGCTACTAATTAACGGGAAGGAGCAAAGACCTATGTCTGTGAACTCTGTGATTTCATCCACTTCCTCGTCATCATGCTCCTCTGAGTCTTCCACATCGCTGAGTGGTTGTACCAATGGTGGCGGTGGGGTTGTTGTGTCTACAACGGGGAGTGGGGGAGGAATGCCGATGATGGTTGCTCCAAGAGCATCACCGGAAGAAGAGGACTGTGCCACGATTCCTGATGCTGATATAAGTGATGATGAGGAAGGAACTTTGGATAAGTGCCGGTATCATCATCACCATCTGCATCACCACCATCATATTCACCAATGTGCCAAAAAATCTAATAATAACAATAGCAGTATTTGTACTGGTGACCATAATGGGAGTAATGGGACTGAAAGGTGCTTTAGCAACTCTGCTGCCAAAGGTAAGACGGAAACAAATTAGATAGCTAACATTTGATTACAAACTTATTGAAATGCATGTCCACTTTTACTATGAGCTTTGGCCTGAACGACTATGCCTTTGTTGTGAACGTTTCAACGTCAAGTCCAATTAGCGCATCATAGCTCATTTCCCAAGTTTCCTGTTTAAATGATAATTGCGAACAAGTGAATGTTTCAACTTTCAATCGTGTTTGCTTCATCCTAATTTTTTTACAAGTACAGGGAAAGGAATCAAGCAATAAATTGCATTATACAATCGAATCATTTATCAAGAAGACTTTTTAAAAACATTTTTGTGACTACAATTTACTGTGGTTTGTATGTGAATGCATAAATATATTTGAAGTTTTACAAGAAGTATGTTTTTGGATATTCAAAATAATCTTTTTTCGAGAGAATTGTCAATACATATTTTTTTCAAATGCATAAATTGCTATTAAATTAAGCTAATATATTTAAAGTTTATTGCTCAACATCTTATTTTAATCTTTTAAATTACAGATTGCGGGGATTCTGCGAATAGAAGTCAAGTCCAAGGAGTGAAAGCAATTAAATGCTACGATCCAACTTTAAGCTATATGGACCGGGTGGTGATGGAAATCGTTGAAACAGAGCGAGTGTACGCTACGGACTTGGGAGAAATCATTTCCGTAAGATTATAACCCCTTTTCTGATTTACTGTCATTTCATGTGAATTTTATGACTTCGCCAGATGCCCTCAAGATTTTAAACATGAAATGCAAATTTATGCTGGAAAACATAATTGTATACTAGTTCACCTACTAATGCATAACTATGCATGCATATTTTACATTTTAAGCAAAATTCTTCCGGTATAGACACTGGATCCTTGAACACGTATTTCAAAATTTGACAAAAAGTTGTCCGGTCATTCGTATGAAAATATTTTTGGCCATTTATTAGGTGAATTGAAAGATAGAGAATTAAAACCGATGCATCTAACAGACATATGGCCTAGCCTGGCTAAAGTATTGTGTTGAATGATTACGAATGCAAAAAAAAATCATTTTTGTGATGATGAAGATTGCTTTGCTATCTCTACATTTATCACGCACTAAACTTCTACTTCTGCAGGAGTGTAGAAACAGCAGATGCAGCCTTGAATCCGTCACCCTTCCTTATCTCCAAAAGATAGCATGGAATCACGCCGTGTTTTGAGAACAAAGACCACCTCCTCCGCTCCAAGTCAACTTAGGCAGTCAAACGAAAAAACAAAAAAGAGAGTTTTTTAGAAGCATAATGCATGCATATTGAATGTTAAAACAAACTTTAAAAAACTACGTTTGATAACGTACTTACATTACTCAAAATTCAACTTTTGTATTTTGTACTGTAAGTTGTTGCGGACAAGAAAAGAAGCAAAATCTGTTTGCTGGACCCAAAAACAATACATAAATCAGTGGTTTGTAAAGAAACCACCAAAGATGTACATAAAAGAGAAAGATTTAGTACTGCAATTCTTGTATTCTTGAAAAAGACTGGGAGCATTGTCTGGCAGTCTGACTGACTATAGAATTCAAATTTTGTAAGCAAATAAATATTTATGCAACAATATGCAGTGCTTCTGGTCATATTCACGGTCGCAGCGTCATCAATAAAACTGGATAAGATAAAATAGGAATTTTAGTTATAAAATAAAATCTTGACTGGTGTCCTATCTATATAACTGATTACTATATACTGTACTAGAACTATATGTAGCTATTTAGAGGTATATTTTTGAGGTGTGAAGAAATGATGCTATTTAACTATAAGTTATCTTTTTATGTATGTTATCTTTTAGAAGCTTTTATTGTTGAGTTGAGAGTGTCGTACAAGTAGAAGAAATAAACATTCATAAAGCATGACTTTGAATTCACAACTTTAAGCAACAAGAAGAGCACAAGTTGCCTCCAGGGTTGCATAAAGTTTTGTAAAGTCTTCATTTACCGAAGAAAACCCTCAAGTGTTGTTGTTGAAAGATGAAGTTGATGAATAGTGCAAGTGCTACTTTTCAAGAACGAAAGCATATAAAGAATCTATTGATAAGTATGTGTATGTGGGTATACAACTATATATAAAGCCTCTTATTATAGGATCATGAATCTCAGAGTTTAAAATTTAATGTTGGTGGCATTAGAAGAGTAGTACACTTTTAACACATTACATTACGACTCTCTTGACACCACTGTGGTTGTCTTTTTACGTTAGGCCGAGTCGGGTCTCCGCAACTTTTCAAGATAACCCCCTCAATTTACACACTTGTCTTGATGAAATGCACATCTTTGAGTTAACAATCTTTTCCTTCCTCGACGAGACTACATGCAACATTCAAGAGAACAAATGCATATAAGTATAAAATAGCATATTTATATCTTTATGCCAAGGGCAATAATAACACACTACATATTACGCGTAGCATGAGTTTGAAGGGTCTTCATACTTAAACTCAAGAATTGACTTCTGCTATTTTCAAACAAGAAATGAACAGCAGCAACTTTTCCAGTAGTTGTTGATTCAGCTGAAAAAAGGAATATTCTACGATGATGGCAATGATGACGGCTGAAGGCTTGTGTGGACAAGTTGAGGAGAACATTAAATATCAATGCAATGGTACTACTGTACTAGTTGCCTTTTCGTGACTCCAGAAAAGTGTAGTGCCCGTAACATAGAAGATACCTAATATGATATTGTACAGATATATAATATAGTCAAGTGTAAAAACCCATGGATTTGGCATAGTACATATGGTCAATTGTATGAACATGAAAGAACTACAAAAATAATCTTGATCTTCTGAGTCAGTCAGGACTACTTTTCCTTGAGATTAGGGAAAAGTTAAAAAGGGAAATATTTGTACTTGCGTGTAAAAATACTATCCATAAACGTATTTTACCACCTCTTTTGGCCATAAGTACCGTCATTATAATGTTATGTATGTAAACTAGGGAAAAACTTGCTCAATGTTTTTATTTTACTCATCATCAGTTTTATGGTTATGTGTTGTTGGAAACTTTTCGAGCTTCAGTGGATGTGGATATAAAAGCAGCATTGTTTTTGTTTTTAAAAAATGGAAACAGTTTTGTACTACTGGACATGACTAAAGTAATCATTGGTAGGGTAGGAGATGAGGTAGGAATGCATTTTAGTCGTATTGTGTAATGCCTTTCAAACTTGAATCAGTGCCAAGTCAACTTCTCTTAAAGGAGTAACATGCTGTTGCAGCAACACCACAATGTGCAAAATGAATATTAACAAATTTTGAGCTCTACTTCCGCCATGTAATTTTACAAACTTTATTTTGTACAAATTTTGTGTTTAAATTCTTCCTTATCCAAAATTGATATGATTTATTTAGAGATTTTGAAATAGTTTAATCTATTTAATCACAGACAAAATTATTACAAATGTTTGTTTGCTAGTTTGTTTTAGGAAGGAAGTTAATTTTCGCCATTATTTTACTCACTAATCATTTTTAACGAGAACCTAGTGCTAGTGACTTAAAACATTAAAAATTGTTAGAAAACAATTACTTGATAAATGGATAATTTTCACTTCACGGATGTAACAATTTTATTTTAAAATATCATTGTATGAAAAGGGTGAAAAGGTTTATAATTGAATTGACACACATTTTCACAAATAATAGCATCGCGTGTTGTTAATCTCGTTTACAAAGCCCCAAAATACTTTTCTGCTCCTTTATTTTACTGTGTAGTATTGATTATACTATCACGAAGTACAAAACTTTAAAAAAAAAACATTTTTTCTTGAAAACTCGGCATCAGTATTTTTGATGATCCTGATTCTTCTTGGGATTTTTTATTGCATTGATCAATCATGACGTGTCCAAGAAGTGGCTATATACAAGTGTCAAAAATTGTAGTTTTTGCTACTTGAAGTAAATCCGATTACATTATTGAGGGTCAAAAGAAATTACATCGTAATCATTACACATGCTACTGGGGATCTTTCTTAGAAATACTTTGAACTTTAAGCCGACATACAGGCATTCAGCATGCAAAAGTGAAAATGAATGTGACGACTTGCTATTCTTCTCAACAATTTACAGCTAACAAACATGAAAAAGGCATGATACCGCTCATTGAGCTCGAGTTGCAAGTCATAAAGTCACTCCAAACAATACCTCAGGATATTATTATGAATATGAATGGTCCCTTGATGGATTATGCACATATCTTTCCATTTAAGCAGTAGTTAAGACTGTATACCAAACCAAATTCTAAGCAATATGAAAAGGTGACTTTATAAAAATTTATTGGAGTTGTAAGAAAAACAACAACTGTAGTAGAAAACGCCGCTGAAAACGTAGTTAATTTCTTATGAACAAAAACTATTTCCCCCCAGTCTGATCAAACCTAGTGAAACACAGTAAGTACAGCAGATGTTGAGTACTCGACAATAAGATGACAATTTTTTTTGAATCGCATGAGAACAAAGCTGAATTTGAAAAATTAAAAGAGACTAACAATCGCTTTATTGTAGACGATCAAGTCAAGAAAGCAGATTTACAAAGCAATGTGCAATAGTGGCTTATTCATTGCACATTTCATTTCCTCGTGTGACCACCCGAGAGGTTCTTGGGAGTGGTTTGTAATCAGTCAGTTTTTTTCTTTGATTATTATTTTGACTTCGTATGGTTCTTGTTAGTGAAAAAAAAAGTTTCATACTTTCGCTACCACTACTATTACCAAGTGCCGCCTACCCGTTAACAAATGTATACATGTCTTACTAAATGCCACTTCCAACATAAATGCATTTTCATTTTATTATACTGTACTGTACACAAGATCTACAATACACAATGTAATTCGTTCAGTAACCCAAAGTTATTTTCTGCTTGACTTGACATTGGCATTCCCCTTAGCCTTTTACTCCAGCATCTTTCTACAAGATCATCCTCCCATCACCTTCAACTTGTTATTCACAGAGAGCAAACTGAAATGAAAATGAAATTTAAGCAGTATTTTAACCAACATAACATAAAAACAACAGGTAACAATGCTGCAATACAGCTGTTCACATTTTTAAAGCATTTAAGCTGTTTTCTGTGGTCACCTTTGACCTCCAAAATAATACTTCATACATTTTCCATCCTTCACCTTTCCAGAGAAAATGAAAAGTTGACATTAATGTCGTCTTTTTCTCTAAACATATAAAAGCTATTCAGCATAAAGATTTCATTTTGTTAGAGAAGACATGCTTTACGAGTTTTTACTGGCTGCATTATGAAATACAAAGTCAAGATAATGTAGTTTTAACGTAATGACAAGCTACAAAACACCGGGCCGAATAATGAGATTTCTCATTTCCAACATGCGGCATGTTTTGGCTCATCCGCATGTAGCACATTTTATTTTTCTTGTAAAAACACACTTGTTCCTGCATTTCTCTGACATCAAATGTTAAAACACTAATGATGTAAGTTTCAAAGAACATAATCGTGGTGACTTGACTTGTGTGAGATACTTGACATGTAATCCGCCTGAGTAAGTACATCATTCTACAAAAAAAACTACATATTCCTTTCTTTCTAGAACAGCCGCTCCGGTTGTAAGTTGCAATAATGCACAGTGTGTAATTTTACTTGTTAAGAAGACACGGATAAACATTTTTAGGAAAGGAAGGAAGAAATACTTAGTCCATTAAAAATCACATTAGGAACCTGTCATCATTACAAGATCATATCAACCATTTTGCGGGGAATTAAATGATTAAAACTAAAACAACGATTTTCACGGTAAATCATGTTTTCTGAATTTAATGACTTCTTCTTTAGCAGCAAATCATAAAAAATATTGTTGGGATTCTGTAATGCTGTGTGTAATGTAAACGTAGATTCGCTCTATCATCTCCATTACAGCGTTTATGGGTGAATTAATAGTGTAAAATTGGTAACATGTAATCATGCAATTTATAGGATTTGTAGCCACGGGACATTGGTACCTTGTCTACCTACTGCTCGTTTTTCATTTATCGGAAACATCACATGTAAAATAGACACGAAAATAAGGAATAGTTAGACTTGTCTTGTTGTGTTCCATCCAACAGTCAAAAAGTGTAAAACGTGCGCTTATGGGCATTTTGGCTGCAATAACTGTCAATAATATCACGAATATTTTACACTTTTCCCCGGCTAGAGGTGTAATTATTATGCGTATTCTCACCCATCATCATACAAAACTACAACCATGGGTAAAGTTTTTAAAAACTATGGAAATCTTCAGGATATTCTTTTTTCATTCTGCTTTATTTTTTGTTTAACACTTTAATACAAACCAAGCAGGCATTTTATTACCCCTTTTTATCTTTTTTAGTTCAAGATCTCATAAACATGCGTATTTTGCGTGAACTCAAAACGCATGCAGAACCGTCCCCCTTTTTCCAAATTTTATATCAAGCTTATGTGCATGCCTCATTGTTGCGTTTTTCAGTGTACAATCTAATTTATGTGTTAACTGGCGAATAAATGGTAGAGAGGAAATCAAAAATCTTCAAATTTATGTGAGTGAACATGACACGTTGAACTTTTTTTGCCAGTAATAGTATATTTGATAAAAAGAGTTTGATGAGGAATAAAAGAAACCTGTCTGGGATCAGACAGACGCATGCATCAGACAACTGCAGAAAAATGATCCACTCATAAACTGTCGAAAATCATGACGATAATTTAACAGTCGTTCGTTCCAGCATGATATGAGTGAAAAGTGGTAACAAAAAATATGTTCGAGTTAAAGTAATAGTAATGAAATGCGTGAATAAAATAAAACCTTTTTTTGCATGTGTGAATCGCTTTTCTTTCAACAATGTAAAACTTTTGGAAGAGGAATAATTGTTGCACGTCAAAAGTATGATATGAAAATAATATACTTCTTTATAAAACATGATCTTAAACTGAGGCTACGCACTGTGATGTTAAATGAAGTACATATTTTTACTTCACTGTTTAACTGTCTTTGAGATGATCTTCTTGGTCCAGTTGTGAACTTTGCTAAATAGGTACCTTTGTTTTATGATAAAGTAAGCATGTAGCGTGATAAAGACAAGCACGATGCTCAGGTAGTTAACTGTATGGACGTGGAGAAGGTAAACATTAGCGAAAATCCATCAAGTGAAAATTGTAGACTACAGACCAGTGAGTAGACAGAAACAGACTTACAGAGAGATGCAACAGATTAGGAAGTAATAAATTTGGCTACGTGGTAATCATAATCACACACACACAACTAACAAATCATTTGCTGGCTTGGTTAAGTAGCTGCAAAAGTTGTATCATAAAATGAACCCGTAATGGTTGTTATTGTAGTGAAGAGTAAGTTAAGCTAATTTTTAATAGTGTTTTTATCCTGGTGAATAAATAAACTAATCTTTTGATGCAGTTGGGTACATAATAATATACAGAATTATCTACGTGGCTGGTAGTTCAATTCTTTTTACATTGTATAGAAAGTGTATGAAAGAATATTATACGCAGGCTTATTAGACATTAGAGAAGCAATATCATATGAAAAACAGTAATGCAGTAGTTAAATGGCTGTCACGCACGGTTCGCAACTTAATATATAACGATGAGCATTGCTTCTACCTAAGTCCACTTTAGGGGAAAGATATTGACTATGTTGTGTTAACGAAATGGGTCTACTCTGCTTTTCTTCATTATTTTATTAAACATTTTAATTCCAGTCATAAAACAGGATTAATTACACACATTTCGTGGAAGATAAAGGAAGAAAGCAATATTGTAAAAGATTAGAAAAATGGGTTGTGTAATTTATTAATATTTGTGTGCTGGAAAAATATATACTCTCTACCTTCGTATCATATGACGGGGGAAGGAGGTCGAGACCTACCTCTTCATACTTTATGGACCCAAACCCAACCAGTTACTTATTTTTGTGGACGTCATAATGTTGGATATGTGGGTGGTTAAATGTTATATTTCTGTCTAGTTAAGAGAAGAACTGGATAACCGATTTAAGCTCTCTATCACGAATACCATGAAATCTTCCCCCTGAAATACTGCACCAGTTACATTGATCTTACTACCCTCACTAGTTATATTGCAGGGGTGGGTGATGTGTAGAGAAGGAAGAGTGCTCTGTATCATGTAATATTTCTAGGAAATGCTAATAATCAGCATTCATTATCTCCTTCTGGGTTTTTGTAACTTGCACGATTGCATTTGTTCTTAATTGCACCAACACATTAAAGTCTTATCTCTTTCCATGGTGTGGTGTGACACAAAACTATACTTGCAAAGTTTCCTCTTCTTTTTGAAAATGGTACTAATCAGTACTTTATCTCCCCCGTTCTACGTTTCCAATAATTTATGATGATCATCCAACGAAGCTTAAACGAAATTGTTTACTTAAATGCGATGCATTCATATAGATTTTACTAAAAAAGGTTTTGTCCAAATACCAACCATGGTAGGAAATAGAAGTTATCTTATGCAAATATAAAGACTAGCAAGGTAATTCTTTTCACATGAGTTTCCTCTCTTTTGGAAGTTTTGGTGTACATACAGTTTTGGAACGTGTCAGGTTTTGTAAACGGAAAAGTGTTTACTTGCCAGTCATACTCTTTGTCCAAATTGACACCTTATCTTGCTTTAAATCCATTAGATATTAGACATTCAAACTCAAATAACAAAGGTGTATTAATTAAATATTTTACATAACCAGAAAGTAAATGAGAGAGGGAAAATAATAGATCTGTACTTTCTTTCCAACGTTTTGTTAAAATTGAGATCGATAACAAATCGTTCGACCATTTGGAAAATATTCTGAGAGAGCAGATGGTACTCAAAAAAACAGAGCCACTAAAAATTGTACTAGTTAGTTCATCTATTTACATATCAACTTCATGTACCTGTATTTATCCAAAAGGAACATGAAACATTAAAGCCCAAAGCTGCATCTTCAGCATAAAAAAATATCAAGTTTCTCTAGAACTTTTAGGTATTAATATTTGTCTCCAACATAAAAAATCTTGCATATTTTATCTTGGTATCTACTCGTTCGTCAATTTTTCCCTGTCATTTCAATTTAATATTGTGACAGCTGAAAATAAAAATACGGTCAAGTATTATCCACGTATGCTTGTAAAAATGGATGAATGTGTCTTCCTTTATGGTCATTTTAGCTGGAAATTCAAGTTGTATTGATATTTTCAAAGCCATTTTTTAAAGTATGATTTTAAAAGAAAACGACAGCAAAAGATGTAGATTTTGAAACAGTTTTAGATTTTTCAGAACAATTTTCAATTAACATATTCCCTCATGCTAGCCGGACTTTTAGTGTGTAAGTAACCATTGAACACAAGAAGACCATACGGATGTACGTTTTGATAAATATCAAAATGCCATTGTGATCCAGGCTTGACCAAATAAAAGTGATACCACATGTGGCTTCTTTTCATGTTGGTCTTTTTACCATTTGTATTTGGATCCCGTATAGTAGTGGTTGTGGTGGTCGGTTTTAAGTAACAAAGTTTTATTTACATTTGTATATTTAGTTTTTTATAATTATGTAAACAGATGCGGTCTATCATAATACACCCCTGGAAAATATTTTAAACAAATTTTAACACAAAAGCTACGGGTATCTGTATAAGGGTTGGTCCACTTGTGATCAAAAAATCATACAAGCAATTCTGTGTACATGTAATAAAAGGACAAACCTTATTGTTAGATGAGCAGTTGTACATCTGAATTACAGATTACAAAACTCCGTCACAGACGGAAAGTCCAGGCAAGTCAGAGAGAAAAAAATACCTAGGAATATGCTAGACAAAGGTAGAAGAACATACGTATGTTCTGTTATATCTTTCATTTTTGTTGAGTTGACAAAAGGCTACCGACAACGACTCGTTTTCCATTCCAACCAAGTTGTAATGTTGCCAGTACCTTAGCATAAAGATATCTTCTACAAACTTTCGTTTGGTCACTTCATCCACTTTTTATGTGCTTTTAAGATGAAGCTTGTACAAAGGAAACTCTTTTGTTAGGGTTTTTTACTTGTAAGAAGTGGTCATCTTATGAGCATAAAAAGCCGTACTGGTTACCACACACAAGTTACTACACAAAAGTTACATTTAGATAATACTGTATGTTGTGAAGAGAAGAAAGTGAATTTCAAAAAATATGAAACACTTTGTTGGACTTTTATTATGTGGGACCGCCTTATAGCTTTATCCTTTTTAGTACACAGTGTGTTTACTTTATAAAGGATTAGTTACTTCAACCACCATGCAAAGAAGTCTATCCAATTGCTATTCTCAGAATTGTAAATAGTTAGTGTGGTCGGCAAAATGAGAAATCTTCTTTGATAAGAATAGTCGCGTTTACTTCTTGCTGATCGTAAAATTACAATTTTCCTAAATGGCATTTGATCCTGGGTGTCACACGAAAAGTTTGTAGTTTCAAACTGGTGAACAAGCTTTTTGATGTACACATTCACATTACTGAATTCGTGTTCTCACTTTTGTCACCCTTTACATTCCTGGTGAAATATAAACAAAACTTTTTATTGCACGGGTTCTCACATTCCAACAACCAGACAAGATTATCTCTACAAATTTCATTTCGTTTTACGCAACTTTTTCTCTACATGTCTGTTTGTTGGCTGAAATTATTTTCTATAATTTATCTATGCATGTTGGCAGTCAAATTGGCAATTCGTCATTCATGTCAATCGATAGTCGCTGTCTGAGCCCATGTCTGGCTGTCATTTTTCAACTTGTCAAGTGCATTGATTTGTCTGTCTGGCTCATCAATTGTGATGATGAGAATTCATAAGTCATTACCTCAGGGATACGCATTCAAAACAACGCAAAACGTATATGTCAAGTTCCTTTGTTGCAAGAGCTACCACAACAGTGTATTGAATAGAAAATGAAAGTCTTCCTGTCTAATGAAATGATTATATTATATAGTCTCTGTAACAGAGTATTAAAAAGTTTCCCGTGAAAAATTGCAAAAACAATATTTCACTCCACCCGTCTCTGCAATAGAAGAACACATTTCTTCAAGAAAATACTAATATTATCATTAGAGTGAGTTTTCTTACGTTACAAGATTAGCCACAGTTACTAAATGAGCATATTGTATAAGTTTAACTTATTTAATATTTGGAATTTGCACTCATCGAACCTCAATATTTGTTTTAGAAACTACACAACAGGAAACAAAGATACTAAACTAATCTTCTGAAAAATATTTTAGGACACACTGGACTCACTGACATCCATTCAAACAATCCAATTAGTTTAACCTTAATAAACAATCTATTAGCAAATCTATATCCTAATAACAAATTTCATTACATCGTCAGCATAATTTATTAGTTCCTTCCTTCCTTCTGTTGTCATCTTCAAAAAATAAAAATTTAAGCTTATACACAAATCAATACATCATTATTTTAATGAAGTTGGTGTAGAATTGAGTGACACTCATTAACTTCCCGTCAATCGGCTTTGTCAAAAAGCTGCTCAAACACTTGCTTTGCAAGTTGATAATAGATAAAGAAGATTACAATTATGATTAAAATTCTTTTCTTAATGGGTCGTCGTACATAACTTGCTTTTTTAAAATGATGATATTTACCAATTAGACGTTTTGCAAAACAAACGTGACAACTTGTGGACACGTTTTAGGAGATGGATCGTGTTGTATTGTACGTTGATGTATTTATCAGTTTACAGATCTACCACAGTTTAATCATACTTTATTCCTCGCGAATCCCACAACTCAAATATTGAAGTTTTGCAGGCATTGTGCCATGAATGTTGTACAGTCAAACAGGTAAAAATGTTACTTTGTTGACAGCGTTATTCACTTGTCATCATCACTGTTATCAAAATACCCATTTTCGATGGTGCATTATTACAAAACAACAATGAAAGATAAGGATATTGATTTATTTAATCAAACTAATAAATTATCTAACAATGAAGATGTGTTAGCTTTCCTGCTTAAAATAAGGAAACATCTTATTCTAGCTTTAAAATTGAAATGATCAATCATATCACATTGATACAAAAGCATGCACTTTAATTAATGCTTCTAATTAACTTCCTCACATCATCAAAGTTGGTCCTTCCTTTGTATTCGTGTTGATACACCAACTGTTTGTCACGATAGGGCGCATAGCTAGCTACTGTGTTTTGCATAATAAGTAGTATTGAAAACAATCAACAACTGATGAATGAGCCAAGAGGGGCATTTGTATTTTTTAATGAAACTGATGTATCAATTAAATTACATAACATTAAAATATATGGCACTCATATATCTGGCAATGCAATGGACATTACTATTACATTTTACACACATTGTATGCAACTGAAAAGTTTTTTTTTCGTTCCATATTAAATTTGTAACTTCCTAAAAATTCTTTTAAATTAGCTACTAGACACGACAGGAAGGGGAGATGAGATGATATATGAGATGTAAAATGTAAAAAGCCAATAATGTGCTACTAGCACGCAAAATGCATTTTGATGTTCCTTTTCTGTACCACCCTTTAACTTTCAGGGATAAAGATGTTCCGTTTTTAAAGAACGACTGCATTGAAAACGTAAGTCTAGCAAAGTTTTCAATATTTCAGTGGCTTACCTTACCTCATTCCCCCGGGTATTTATTAAAAATATTCATTGAAAGCATGACAGACTTGGGAAATATGCCAGACGGAAAAAACCGACTATACAAACTTGGACTTGATGATAATAGAGCACTGTAATAGTAGACACAAGCATTCGTCTAAGATTAAATTGATTGCAGAAAGATGATAATGCAGTAAAGCTGTCAAA
Source organism: Entomobrya cf. arborea Gr-Col-00668 (assembly GCA_034699025.1). Lineage (NCBI taxonomy): Eukaryota > Metazoa > Arthropoda > Collembola > Entomobryomorpha > Entomobryidae > Entomobrya > Entomobrya cf. arborea Gr-Col-00668. The sequence continues at coordinate 34,931 of JAQIWN010000389.1, forward strand.
GATGCGTATGTACTCTCTGAATTATAGTGTTGTAACAACGATTTCTTCCGAAAAGCCCTGGAGAAGAAAGGTGAGAAGATAAAGAAAGGAAGGGTGCATTTAATAATAGGATAGATAAGATGGTTTGGAAAACTCGAAGAAAAAGGAATCAAACAGAATTCAGAATGTAAACATACACCGGCAAACAGAGACAGGAAGAAGAGAAATGTTTAATTGTGGTACTAATTTAAGGTTTGCAAATTGTATGTGACTTAGGAAGATGTAATGAAATGAATTGGCAGGT
>JAQIWN010000390.1:0-35209 GCA_034699025.1 Entomobrya cf. arborea Gr-Col-00668
TTCGGGAATCCCGATAACTATTTTATCGAGATTTCCCGGGAATTTTCTCGGTAACCGTACCGATAAGCGAATACTAACGATTATGCTATAAAAAAGAAAGAAATATAGTAATGGGTACGATGACGCAGTGCACTGGTATATATTACAAAATATGACATGCGTTGATTGCTGAAATCAAGTGGAAAGGTAGTTCACTCAATTTTCTTTTGTGTACCTGGTACAGTATGATGATGTGATCATCACCAATTCTTTGCTTAAATTAACGAGTAAGTCACACTCAAAGACTCAAAGCGCTTTGAACAAAGTAAATGCGAAAATGTACAATCTACCTCTCCAAAAAAATGCGCTCAATAAATCAAATCTCGACCTTTGGCTGTAGGCGCTGATGGTGTTGAAGCTTTCACCTATAAAATTTCTTTGCACACTGACACCTCTTACAAATGCGATTACTTCTTGCTTGTCATAACCTTCTAATAAAATTTATGAATGTGCTATATAATCTCTCAGCAGAATAAAAAAAAATACATCACACAATAATGAAATAACCCTTTTGGGTGTTAATTTACAAGCAACAGTCTGAGAAGCACCTAAAATATAATGCAAAATTTTAAAATAAATGTAATTTACCCATTTTGTTTAGTTTTTTTTTTAAATACCTCGTAATTGCTCCGCAATTTGAACACCTTGATAAAGGATTAACCTATGGCATTAACGTGAAATCCTGCTTTTTACTTATCGCTTTGTGATGTAGTTGAAGTTGGCCCCCATCCCCAGACGTGGAAGTAGGCCCCCAGATACTTTACTTTGATTTTTAACCTTACCAAACCTAACCTAACTTTAGACATGTTACATTTTAGTTTAGGTTAGGTTAGGTAAGGTTAAAAATCCAAGTAAAGTATCTGGGGGCAAGAAAACTGGGGGCCAACTTCCACGTCTGGGGCTGGGGGCCAACTTCCACTGCATCGCTTTGTGTTGTCGTCTTACATGGGGACTCACGAATCACGAAACCTCTATTACTCTGCAAAGAAACAAAGCAATGGGATGTTACATTTACTACTTCTTGATGGCATGTTTGCTGCTGGTGTAAAATAAACCATGATCTGCTGTCGGTTGTCGATATCGATTAATAAGAAGATACAAGGTAGCCGGCAGGATTATGATTGGAATTAACAAGAATTTTTTTTTCGGGTGAAGGTGGTTGTAGGTGATAGCGAAAAGAGAAAATAGGATGATTTTGAAGGAAAGAGTGAGTCCGTTTTGCAGTTTTTAATGGGAATTTCGTGCAGTGGTGAGACAGAAGATTTGACTGATATTAATACTGAGTTTTCGGTATTCTTTTGTAATAGATAACCATCAGGATTGATTAGGTATATTATGCCTTTTTACTTGGAAATACAGCAGCAGAAATGGGTTTATATTATAGTGAAATTTCATTATCACAGCGGCAGTAGTTTAGAAGGGCAGTGCCGGTATATATACTAATACTAATCATGATTGTCATTTCATGACAAAAGATACATGATATAAAATGTTGATCATGGGACAATGGCTGGTGATATTATACTACCACCTGCATCTAATTCATCAATACACTTCAATTAACACCTTATTTTAAATCTTAAGTCATAAAAGTTCTGAGAGAGTCAAGGGTTCGTAGTCTATATGAAGCAAAATGGTCAATGAATGGCTCCATGATCATGAGTTCGTTTGAAAGTACGGAAATATATGTTATATATCTAGAAACTTGAATTGGATTTAGCCTATCTAGCTACTCTTTTTGACCACTTCAATGCTTTCAAAAAAGTAAATTGATGACATTGGCATGAAATCCTGAAAACATATGGGCATTTTTTTGAGATGCTGAAATTTAAAACGAGCTGAGTGAAAAAACATCAACGGTGCAGTTTAAGGCTTCCAGCAATTTTTTCACATCATTATCTTATAATATCTTGTTGCACAGACACTATCATCATCACACATACCTCCATACTTACAAACTATGAAAACTGCCGGTGTGGTGGCACTTGCAGCGGTGGTATAAATGGCAAAAATGTAAAGTATAACGATAAAGTAAAGACGTGCATGCTTATATTGTAGAAATATATTTAAAAAACAGAGCAACTAACTATCATCATATTATCGTCATCCTATCATACTTGATATGCAATAAGTCGAGCACGATTTACAACAGCAGCAGCGGACCCATTTCGTATCATCTTGTAATATGAATGTACATTAAGTATCCTTTTTGTGTGTGCTCTGCTCATGCATAAGAATTTATGCCGACGCTTTGTAAACTTTGTAAATTAAGTGCGAGTTTCTTCGTGTGATGAATACTTATTACATCGATTGCATTTTATAAGATTCATCGCCACTGTAATGGTCCACACACACACAAACCAGAATAATATGTGAGCATGATGATAATTTTATATATGTGTTTTCTTAGGAAAAGAGATTATCTTTTTAAATCATCTTGTTGGATTTATACTTATAAACTGAAGTCAGATCAGTTGAGGATTAAGGAGGTATACTATCATATCATGAAGAAAAAAATACGGAAGGCTTTTAAGTAAAAAGTGTTGCTGTTTAGGTTTTAGGGAGCGAGCGCTATTATTTCTTATTGTTTATCGCTCTTTTCATTTTATAAGAAGGGCCACGATTTTTGCATAGTAAAACCTTTTCAGTTTGTAATTTTGTAATCACAGACATCGTCGGGTCGTCGGCAAAATATAATAGAAGTAATATCTCCTTGTAGCATCATCACTTTAAGCATCGTGACCATCAATCTTAAATTTATGACTGTTGTGAAAACAATATTTTGATTAAAATATCTTTCAAACTCTCTGCGCAAACCTTTTTATTATTAAGTTTGTCGCAATGAATTAATAAATTCACTAACTTTGAGATATCGAAACAAAAACTACCCTAGCATGAAAGTTGGCAAATTGGATTTTTTTGCACTGTGTTATTGTGTTAGTGGCAGTGGAACTATCATCACCAAAACCATATTTTTAGAATGTATAACATATCATGACAATCGCAAATCCAGAGATAAAAATTAGTGATCTGATGAGCATTTAAAAATGAACATTAGGAAAGGTCGCACTGCATGTAATATATACTTAGACAAATTATTTTTTATGCGTTTTCCTCTACCAGTCGGCTTCTTTGCTTCATATTCTTTATATAATTTTTAAACCATTTTTGTCGTAAAGATGCATTTAATAGTTAGCATTGTGCATATGAGTTTGCATTTTGAAGTGATGAAAAAATTTAGTGACTCACTCAATATATACGAGCATTTAGGCAGACTAAACACCTACATGCAATACATATATACTTTAGTCACCACTAAACATTTCATAGAAATGTCTGCTGCTTGATTTTGCTATGTACATGATGTGTACTACCTTTCGTGTCAACACTTTCACCAACGTATTTTATTGACATCCAAAGGCAAAAACAACAATTTACTACGTAGAAACTGCAGTAGACAAAGCATATGAACTGGAAGGCAGCTGAGAACAATTTAAATAATTTGTGTAACAACAGAATGAAATGCACAAAAAATGTTATGATGATCCACTGAACTACGTAGCTCTTTATTCAGTCTTCTTATCTTTGATTATTAAAATCACTGTAATATTAGCATCACACCACCAACCGACACCGACTGCTGCTCTACTCTTCAATATTCCATTGCATTTAATGTGAGATAACTGACTTGTTTCCAAACGACTCTCTTTTTGTATTTATTGCCCTATAATTTTAGCTGCCGAGAGTTGTTCACGAGTTTTTTTTGTCTTTTGATATTTTCGGTTTGAGGGGCAAAAGGACTCGTCTCTCATCTTATTGTTAATCCATTTTCTCTTCTACTCATCATCCCTGAGACCGACTTAAAATTTTGGTAAATTCCTCTGCAACACACTGTGCATGCAGATTAGTATAATTTTTTAAAGTGGAAGAATAAAGATTGGCTTGAAAACAAAATTGGATGATGATAATATGATGAACCACATCAAAAGAGGGAACCAGAATTCAATTTTTCTTTAAATCAAGAAAGAAAAAAAAATGCCCAAAAACTGTGCGTACCTAAATATTATTATGCTATTCAGCCACATCATCACAAACAGATTGGCCTTGCTTTAGATTTTGTCGTTTTCCACCAACAGCTAGGTTAGTAGAGTTAGGATTTTGTTTTTTAACCTTTTACCTCTTTACTTAGTCATCCTGGATTCTGGATAAGAAAATCTAGCATGCATCGTCAGTACAAGAAATTATAAATTTGACTGAAAATTCGGAAGGTTTTGGTTTTTTCTTTTTTGTATCTTTTGTTGAATGATATGATGCACAGTTGTTGCGGCCAGATAATAAAAGTCATGGGGAAAATGTGAAAATTATGCAAATCACGTATATGCCAGTCTGTCTACCCAGAAGCATTTGAGATGATTTTCTTGTGTGTACTTGAGTAGTGGTGGCATGGCCGGATTTTCCATAAGGCACTTACCACCAGGTGCCCAGGGCCCCGCGTACTTTGTAGGCCCCGCACCGGAAAAAATAAAAAAACTGTTTCTGCACTTCCAAAGCCAAATTTTAAATCTCACTGGGTAGTTATTTAAAATTAATAATAGTAATTTGGGCCTGTACTATCACCGATTTTCGTTATTTCATTCTTATAAGTTTCCTCACAACGTTACCATCCCAATGATTTTTTTTTCATTTACTCTTGCCGCTTGGTAGTTTAAAGTTCACAAACAAGTGAAATATGAGGAATTTAAAAAAAAAAATAATTGAGCACACGGTTTTGGAATAAGTAACTGATTCATTCCTGGTCCTTAACCGTTTCACAAAAGCAAAAAAAGTCTTTAAAATAAGATGTTAATCATTTAGTTTCTCATTAGCTTATTTTCAAAAAATTTTAGGGCCCTCCAGAATGCCGCTTTTTGATGCATGACTTTCAAACTTTAGGATTTTAACCAATTTAAATTTCATGTTTTTTTAAATACCTGACTTAAAAGGAATCATGTGAAATCGCTTCAAAATAGCTTTTCGCCTCAATTAAAAAGAATTTTAGAATTTCTAGATTTAACGTCTTCATACGATTTATGATGCTTCCTTTTATTTTTTTAAAGATTGTTCTTAGCATAGCTTGCTCATTCTTGATTTGATTTTCTTCTAATATTATCAACTAATACACGAATTCAGTAATTGCAAAAATCAAATTCTTTTAGTTTTATTAATGTTAGTTGATTGATTTGTACGGAAAACATGGTAATTATGTAAATATTGAGCAAAAGCATCGCTTTCCATTTTTCATGCAAATAATTCGTCAAATTTTATTGTTTAATTTTTAAAAAATTATCTACAATTGCTTCCAAATATTACGGATTTTCAGACACCGACTAACTTTAAATTTGATTGAAGAATTCTTAAGTTGCCGAATACTATCGATTGAGGAATCAATAAGTTTCCAAGTAACATCTAAGTTGAATTTGCTACAATTTCTTGGTTTTGAATTATATCAGTTAAAAACGGTTTGCTTTGCGATTGCTTAAGTAAATTAGTTATAAAATATGAAACTTTAAATTATCAAACAAAACTATCCCACCAAGTTGTAACTCTTTGGTTTTGGTAGGAAACTATTGGGCAAAATGGAGAACATCAAGTTAGATTTCAATTGATTAGATTTAGTTAGAAATCGTCAAAACCGTTCGTTTCTTAATACCCGAATTAAAACAACGCCAAATATATCCTTTGATAAAATACATCATGTAGTTATGCCTGCATGACGTATTTCAAAACTATGGAGCCAGGGGCCCCGCACCCGGTAAATCCGGCCATGAGTGGTGGTACAAAATAGATATTATCATTACTATATTCATCATTTCCTCAGTCTTTGAGACATCATCTTCTTCTACATTGCAGCAACATCACCAACTGCAACGTTTGTAGACACACGACTGCAGTTGGTGGTTTTGTCGTGTTGTCGATGATTTGAGAATGAGTAAAAAGTGCACAAAAGTAAAAGTCAAAGAGTTTGATGGAAACTTTGTACGCAAGTATATTATGTAAAATATCATTGAACTATAAAATATTTTTTTGTAAAGGGATATAGCAGAGGAAGAAGTAGGAATAAACGACGTCCTGCGGGGTGAACTGATAAAGATATGATCAGAGATAGAGAATTCGGTAGGGTTAGTTATTACTGCTTTCTTGTTGGCTTCTACTCGGTTCTTCTGCAATAGCATACCATCATGCAGTTCTCCGGTTATATATAAAAAAAGTAATGATAATACTGAGAGGAATAAAAAGGGGGAATTTTGTTTACTGTTTTCGTATTCTACTTTGTGGACTTTTGAAATCAGAGAGACAAAATGCAAGAAGATATGACAATTTTTTCCCCTGCTCAAGAAGGTATAAAAAAACTGGGGGCGTCACACAGGCTGGGATGGGTCATTACATTCCTTCAGGTTTTTTCCAAAATGATATGATTTTTTTTTGATTTTTTTTACAAAAGCTCATCTTTTTATGTATGAAAGTGATAAGATGATAATATGATGATGGTGATACGATATGCAACATTATTGCTACTATAATGCTTATTCAGGATGGTCTTAAATGCTTTCATGTTCACCTCATCTTATTTTACTTGTCCACAATCACAATTTATCCGAGTTTATCATGACCACGAAATATATACACAAATTATCAACATTTTTACCTTTATTTTCCTTACGGATCTCATATTTTCACATTAACAATGAAAAAAATTTATATTATGACTGTATTGAATAGAAGAGACTCTTCTTTGAGTCCGGAATAAATAAAATGTGCATTTTGTACGATATTTGTATGTATTTGAAAAATAAAGTTTTAATTGTATGAGTAATTCTTGATATGAACAACCTGTCTCTTATTTTCTTCTTTAAACATAAAAAAACATACAAGACCCGTATCAAACTAGATGACAAGTCTAACAAGCCAGTTGACATGAAATGAATCTCACCGCCGTTACCTCAAGTTAAAAATTTTGTTATGCTGCAAGCTACGATTTTGATTTTTGTGGCACAAAAGGATGTGGTAGATACTGTTGTTGTGAAATAAACATTATGCATTCAGACCAACCATAAAAATAATTTATATCATGAAATGCACTGTTATAAGATATAGGAGTGGAAAACAATAATCACAAATTTTAATTATAGTAAAACGATTTTTAATGTCTGGATTTAGCCATCTTACATGTAATAATGCTATATTGCCAATTTTGAGAAATTTCTGTACGGTATCATCACAAAAAAATAGAAAAAATTATTTATACTTCCCACTACTACCAGGTTTCTCTTCTGTGTAGGGATGCGATTTGAAGTTTTATGGTGTTCCGGAACGTGACCTTTAACTTCACATTCACCTTGGGTTTTCTAAACCAGGCTTTCTGGATTAAACAGCAGGACGTCATCTTCATATTCAACCAATAAAACAATTAAAATCTAAAGGTGATTAGTAGGCACACCAAGGGGTGAGTGTTCATATTGAGAAAGTTTATACAAGGGCAATTTCAATGTTAAGGATTATCAGATGAGTATTGGGAAGGAATGAGTATGTGAATAAACCAATAATAAATAAACAAATTTTGATCAGTTTGAATGCCGTTTAAATTTTGTTAAAACAATTTGCCCTTTGAATCCCTTTGGCGCTCAAATGGGTCAAATTTTGGAACAAAAAATTTGTAGAATAATATATCATAAGTAGATAAGTTTATCCATGCAAAAACATTGCCTGTTTTAATTTGAAATTTTGAAAAAAATCAACCCAGGTCAAGTTAGGTAAAAATTTTTGACCTAAAAAAATTTGCATAATAAGTGGCTTTGTTAGTAACATATTCCTGCCAAGTTTCATTTAAATCCATTCAACCATTTAGGCAGGAGACCATGTTAAATTTGTGACCTTTGAAGCCCCCTAGACACGAAAGGGTTGGGTCAAGTCAACTGAAACTTTGTAAAACTATGTTTTTCTATATGAGCTACCTGTCTACCAAATTTAAGCTCATGTTGTAATGTTAAATTTTTTTGACCTTTGGCCTAACTTTGACCTGGGTCAACCGATTTGGCTGACCAACGAACTCATCCAAGCGAGGACCATTGCCTATAGATTTATGAAAACAGATTTTGAAAATCTTGTTTTGTTTTTGAGTTATCGTGCGGACGGACAGACGGACGGACAGACCAATCTGTATAACTTGCTCAAGTTAATAATGATAAGCTTTGGCTTACCTTTTAATTCATATTTCAATGGTGGAATGGGTTCAACTTTTTACGTAACCAGTATTTCGTTCCACTTTGCCCCAACAACTTTCCATTTACATTGATGTCCCGATTAAAACAGATATGAAGTTTTGTTTGTTGTAAGAATGTTCACTTAATTTTTAAACATTAAGCGATTTGCATGATTTAGTTAACTAAATATTCAAAGTATGACTAAAGTAGGCTATAATTAAATTGTTTGATGAATTGAAGTTTAAAATATTACATGAATCATTCACGAATCAATCATGCTTAGAATTATGTTGCATTCAGCATGCATGTATGAAATATCAAAGTATTTATTCAACTCTCAATTAATGAAAAAATTTAAATCTTTTTCAATTGTAGATTCAACCATTTGGGGCAAGCGTCTGTGAAACTAATTGGACAGTATTTCATCCGATCAGTAGATGTAGTGATCGATGTGAAAGTTATTTATAGTTTGCACTTTCTCAATGCGTTTTTTCTCGAATTGCTTGTTATCCGTATACGTGAGCAAATTGAAACATTTATTTGTAATGTAAACTTATTTAAGATTGAAAGAATAAAGTACCGTGCTGATATTTTATAAAATAAAATTGAACGTATTATTAAATCAATCACATAAAGTAAATGTGGTGTCTGCGTGAATGATGCCTTACTGCATTCAGTGTGGAACGAATCGTATTCAGCATTATTAGTTATGCACATCCGCTTCCAAGTATGTAAATATGAGTGTGTTCTGTCTATATCATTATAATATGTATATTTTGTTGTGAAATCACCACCTCAGTGTTGGCTCTTGTTGCAGTGCATGTCCAAATTATTACGTAATTATGTATTTTTGTTCGTTAAGACTTGTAATTGTCAAATTAACTCTTGATAAATTGGTGTTGTAAAGAATTTTTGTTTTGTAGTTTTTGTAGTTGTTTTGCGCACAAAGGAAAAGAAATTTTAAAAAATGGCTGGAACCAGGGGCATTTCGCGTCGGGAGCATGAAATGTCGGAAGAATTAGTTAGGATTTCACCTGACATTTGCAAGTTTGCAATTGACAATAAAATGAGTATTTGTCAGGTGGGCCGACATCGAACCTTTGGCCCTTTGTTTGAAGTGGACCACCAATGGATGCCTGAGAAGGGGTCCGAAGTTTATATTGGGAGACTTCCACGGGACTGCTACGAGCCGGAACTTGTACCCTTTCTTGAACAAGTGGCACCGATTCATCAACTTCGGCTTTTGGTTAAGAGTGATGGCACCACCTACGGTTATGGATTTGCTACATTTTTGGACCCTGTTCAAGCTGAAAAAGCTGCTTCACTGTTGAATGGAATTAATATCAGAGAAGGATACCCAATTCAGGTTGCAAAGTGTATTGAGCGGACTTCCTTGCTGCTGAAGGGGATACCAACCAACCAAAGCCTAAAGGAAATTCACGCCGTCATCTCAAACATTTTATTTGGGGTGGTCAAAGTTGAACTGATGTGGGCCATGGACAACGTGGAGCATCCAACAGGACAAGTTTTGGTAACATTTTATAATTACCGGTAAGGACGTACATCAATTACGTAATAAAGTTTTATATTATTTAGTTTGAATTTATTTTCTAAAGTGTTATATTTTGATAATTGTAGTGCGGCATCATCAGCTCGAAGGAAAATTTTTTCAGGAAACCTTTTCCGAGATTTGGGTTGGGACATTGTGGTAAACTGGTCTGAGAAAATTCCAAATCCAGATGCTGAATACGAGAGATCCATTCAAACCGATTGCCTTTTTGTCAGTGGCCTCATCCGTGGCACCTCCTGGAAAGCACTCTGGAATCACCTCGAAAGTCTAGAGATTAGTGGTATCAAGTTCGTCGAAATCTCCAAAAAAGGGCATTGTGCTTCTATAACGTTTCACAAGATAAAGCACGCAAGGAAGGCAAAGGTGGTTTTGGACATTTCATCTTTTCAAGGAAAGAAACTACATGTGGAGTGGAAAAAAAATTCCAACATGGAAAATGAAGAAGCTGTTGGCCAACAAGTTGGGGTTGGTTGGGTCTCAAATCCAGGTATTCTTGAAGAAACGGTTGTACAAGTTTTGAATGGCAATGAAAAGCAAGTCGTCGAACAAGTCGTGGACGAAGTAATGGTTCAGGATGGACATGCAGTTGAACTTGCAGTTGGACATGCAGTTGGACTTGCAGCTGGGCAAGCAGTGGATGAAGTAATGGGCCAGGATGGACATGAACGGGAGGAGCTTGCAACGGATCAAGTTATGGATGAAGATCACGAGCAAGTTGTTGATGAACAAGGGAATTTCGTGGATGATGGACGTTGGATCCCACAAGTGGACCAGCCTAATTTTCAACAAGATGCTGAGCAGTTCTACCCAATGCAAGTGATGCAGTTTGTGCCAATGTACATGATGAGTACTACTGGTGATGGTAGTTACATACCTTTATACATGGGCATAATGTATGGAATCCCAATGATTCCAGTGGTGTTTCAACCGGCTACATTTGTGCCAAATAATAATCAAGACACGATGTAGACTGAATTCTTTTGTAATTGAAATGAAATTTAAAATTGTATTTTTGTTGATGTGATTTTAAATTGTCAGGTAAAAATTGAAACTAAAACCAACTGCTGTATTAAATTTTTAATTAAATCGGAATGTGTTATGTTGTTCGTTTTAGTATGCTAGAAATGTAATGAATTGAATAAGCGAATGGATTAAAATGTTATTTATGAATAAATTATTATTTGTAACCAAATATGGATCTTTACTCCACTGTTGGCTATAATTATTTAATGCAACACAAATTTAATGAGGCGATTTTGTTGAGGGCGACTTGCCCATGGATTGAGATTCACGAATATTTTTTAACCCTTTTTGTGAATAAGAAGTTTTCCCAAGTAATAACTAAACATTTTTTAAGAGATTTAAAAAAGTAGTATTTTATTTTATTTTTTGAATTCATAGCATTCCAACAGCACATTATACTACACATAATGCATTTAATTATACGCCGGGTTTGATGTTTGTTTCCATCAAAGCAGAAGCTATCAACTATCGGAGTTACTTAATAATGTACATTTTTTAGAACCAGACTAACTTGAGTAGTAATACATGAAATTTTGAAATGGATAATCTAAAAAGTTACTGATAAGATTTATGGCGCTGCATGACATCAAATTAGTAGACCAGAAAAAGGGCTAGACACCAAAAAGACAATTAGCAAGCGACGGAATATTTTTTAAAAGACGCAAAAAACAGTTGAGAATCATTCGATATGGATGTGTCCTTTTGCACGCCTCTTATAAAAGTGCGTACAAAAGCCACAAAGCATCAACTGAAAAAACAAGTATATTAAAGTAACAATTGATAAAAATACGCTTACCTTACAAGCAGCAAAACAGTACTTTTTGATTTTTATACAAGGGTTATGCTTAATTTAAGTTGATAAAATGCAAGCATTTTTGCATTGCGATTGCAATTGACACGGAATTAAAAATGGTTCCGTCAAGGAATAAACGATCTTCATGTTTTTCAGAAATAAAACAACTAATGAAAATGATTATATTTCATGTTCGGGAAGTTAACATTACTCTACTCAATACAATACCAAAATACTTATTTTTCAATAATTTCAGGTAAAGGCTTAGTTCCTGGAAGTCTACCGTAATCTATATTCAAAAAGCTTACACCAGATTAATTTGGAAATCACTCATAGTTCTTGTTTTCATTAGTCACAAATGGAGGTAGTGCAGGTGTACCATATCATTGTGTTCATGAAATCCAGTGTCATATATTTTTCCTCCTTAACTCTATAAAATCAGATTTATAATTTTACATAGTAACTGACCGTTTACGATATCAATCGTATTGTATAAAAATTAAAACTAACTTTTGCGTACATAATTATGACATTACTTGCATTTGTCCCTATGTATTCTTTATTTTATCTTCTAAAAAACGACAATTTTATGCGCAATGGGAAATAATTTGAGGCCAGCAGCAGATGGTGGTGGGGCTGAATCACTAGAACGATCAAGCCAAGAACCGCAACCAAATCCGAATGATGATTTTCCTGATCACTTGGCAGATCCACTCAATGAAGAGATTATCGAAGCAGCATATCATGAAGGGTTACATAGACGCGCAATGAATAACTTTGCCGATTACTTGACCTTTTGTACACTTATGCTTACCAATGAGGCCGTTACCTATGATGAAATCTTTGCAAACATGATATTTGGTAAACATTAATAATTTATTTGAATTTTAATGTGACATTTGGGGACATTTTATTGTATATCGATTGATAAAGCACTCCGGCCAGATGTACTGGAGTTGAATAATATGAGAAACGTATCACGATCAAATCAACCTTCTGGTAGTGCCAGACGACACGTTGAACTTATTAATCCATACTCTATCGGCGAACCTATGCGTACTCGGCCGGGGCCTTGACATGACATTTCGGTGCAACAAGTGTACGGGCCATTAAACGGTCAACAGGGTGGACAAAACCGGAGGCGTAATCGGCCGGGGCATAGACATGAAATTTCAGAACTACACGTATACGGCCCATTAAATGAACGCCAGCGGGCTCAATTGGCTGCGCAATTGTCTGAGGGATTATTGGAATCACCACTTCCATTTACGTTAGATTCAGTGTTCACCAACATTATACAAGGTACTTTTTGTTTAAGTCAGATGTTGATGTGAGGTGTGTTGAGTTTATAGCGTTTTAGGATCCCGATTCACACTACGATATTAAGAACCAAATATCGGGTAATAAAACAAGCAGTATCAAGGTTTGTCGGAGTGAGAATCCGGACCCAGAAACGCTCTATACCCTATACACCTCACATCAACACCTTTTTTCCACAAACTTTGTGATGTTAAATTAGTTAGGAATATCATTGCAATTATATACTTAAACTATAAATTGATATTATGACGGCATGTCCTATGCAGTACTACAGGAATTTGAAGAGAATTTACAAAGAACCAACAGAGACCCACATCCTCACTTACATTTGGGACTTGTAAGAAGAGATCGTATACCTGAAGTTAACCCACCAAGTTTGTCTCAGAGGTTAAACGTTGAGTATCAAAACCGAGATGTTGACAATCAAGTGGTCGAATTTTGTGAAAGGTTTCAATACATGGCTGTACCTAGGAGAATCAGACGGTGCCCTTCAAATGGGGAAATCACTGTAAATTACGATTGGAACAATGAATCGTTGTCTAGGTTAGGCGAAAATCTTGATTTAATTGCTTTGCCACAAGGAGGAATGAGACGGATCCCTTCAAACGATGAAATCGTTGAGAATTTCGATTGGGACAATCAAAGATACCTCATGGATGCATATTCCGATTATTTGGATCTCCGCAATCCTAATTCCCGAGACCTTGGCCTACCAAACCAATCCATTCGATATCAAGTTCAAGATCCACGACATCAGCCAAATGGTACTACAGGGACACCTTCTAACAACGACAATTGTACAAACGCTGACGACGCAAATACGGAAAACTCTGCAAACCGAAGAGATAATAAACATGCTGGAGAACATGATGAATAAAATACATGAAAACCAGAGCAAAGAATGAAATTTTTGAAACCGATTTATTTGTGAAAAATATGTTGCACCAAATTCAAAATTCTTTTGAAAATGTTTATAACATAATTTGTGATAAAGGATACATGCGGTAAAATAAAGAGTTTGATGTAAAGAAATATGTGTATGAAAGTCAACAATCAGAATCTTGAATTTTTTTTGTCATACAAGTAAGCAGATAGGGCTTTTATTACGAGTGTAGACTAACATGAACAGTTAAAAACACCATAACTTGCCGCCGCATCATTCATCCATTCACTCTAGACGCCCGAGGACCAAAAGTTTGTAATCTGGTTCATCTGTCATCATGCATAATCAAACTGAAAATTAGCTAAAATCACATACTTACACCAAATAAGTCATACACATTCTCACAAATATCTGATATTCATTTTTATTTAATAATAGTATATGTTACTCAAAGGTTACAATAAAGTGACATAAAAAAGTTTGCCTTATAACATGTTGCGTACAAAAATCATTTGAACGACTAAACCATATCTGTATAGTTGCGAAAAGGTTTTCAAAAGCCTTTTTAGATTTTGATAGCGCTTATCTCATAGACGACTTAATAAATTACGCTGATCTGCATATCATATTCAAGATAAAGGCTTTCGAATGTTACTTGTGGATGCAGTCATTCACAGACAGAGCAGGTAGTACCAGAGATCATGTATTTTGCCACCCAAGAATTTCGTGTGCACGTCTAGCTATATTTTTCACAGGCTCCTTTAGCTCCTTTAACTTAACAAAGAGCTTCAAAAAATGGCATTGGCCCAATGCGCAATGTCTTGTTTATCAACAATTATCTAGTGGTGTGAACGATTTCGTAGTGGTGACTTACTGCTAGAAAACAAACCAAAGTCAGGTCGACCTAAAACTCCGACTGACGAGAGACATGTATCTTAGGTTTCATTATGCAGCACTATATGGGCTACGCAAGGTGGATTCCCATAGTTGGGCAAATGCAAAATTAAAGGTGCAAGTAAAACGAACAAAATCCCAACCTACCATGGGAGGGTACACAGTTTCATTTCTTTGAAAGATGGCTTTATAACTACCAGAGAGACAAAAAAAATTGTTAAAACAGCTTCCGGCTGACTTACACCCAGCTTTTTTTAGCGCAACACTCTGAAATTTGGGAAAAAGTGAAACTTCATGGCTTGGACATCGAGGCCCAGCAATATACTACAATAAGAAAAGTGCGTAAGGATTAGGTGTTACTATATAGAAAAAAATTATTGAATATGTCAAGTCCTTTAAACATCAGAGCTAAAAAAAATCTGGTCTAAAAGATTTTTGAAAATCCCTTCGTACATACCTACATTGAACAATTTTTGTCACTGATAAACTAAAGTACCAAGAACACAGTATAATAGATAAAGTAAAATGCGTAATTTTTACATTTTTCTCATTCAAAATTGGTATTTAAAACACTTTCTAAGTAATTTGCTGACATTGCATTTTACCAAAATCCGGAAACAAAGTTAATTATTGAAATGATTTATACGAGAATAGTTTCTTAACCATAGCTTACTTAAACGATTTGTGCGATGAACTAATCTCAATTACGAATTTTGATTATGGTTATGAAGGCGATTATAAGTAGCTTAACTTTAAAGTTAACTGCAACTGTGACGCGCTGGACGGTTGGTTGGGTGTTTTGCTAACAAATGTCTTGCAAAACTAATGCATACTTACACGTTATGACAAGTAATTAAATTGATTTTAAAAAATGTGCAATAATTTTGCTACAAATAAGTGATGCCTTATACATTAGTACAGATTAAATATTTGTACATATTTCGGTTATTGATTTTCAATTCACATTTGAACCTTTTACATAAATTCAGTATAGCTTTAGTTGATTAAGAAGTTGATTATATATTCGTCACACTAAATTGCACAAAATTGGATGTAAAATCACAATTCACCATTAAATTTGACGATGTCTTTGCAAATGCTCGTTTCTGCTGAAGCGAGTTTTGCACTGGTTGTAAGGAAAGGGTCTAGGCTGTGACTACTGGCAGCATGTCGCTGTAAGGATCTTTTCGTTGTGTACGTTTTATCTAACATTGTTATAAAATATTTTATAATTTAAAACCAGATTAGAAAAAAAACCAAATTGTTATAGAATGGTTTAGTAGACTTTTATCTCACCACAAAAATCACAAAGCCACCTCTCTATCTGGTCATCAAACCGGCCAGGATTGGTCAAATCTTCCCTCCTCCTTAGTTGTAGTACGCCTGGATTTCCTCCCCCATGTGACGGCATACCATTAGTCCTTGCAGTTCCTCCTTGTGCGACATTATCATCAGACCCGGTTTCGTTTTCTTCGCCAGCGTTTAAGTTTAGGACTTACCCGCATCTACACCAAGATCTATAACCAGGAAACTATAACCGGGAAAGACCGTGATAGAATTTACAACAGGTTGTATCCAAAAATAAAGAAGAGCTTTTCGATGATTTTGGGTTATGGTTCCAAATGACTGAAACTATATTGGAACTTAACTCAGCCTAGTCCACGGATTTTAACTTTTTTTGTTTTCCGTTGTAGGATAAGTTCATGTCAATGTTGCATTGTTTTCATGAGGAACGAAAATAAAACCATGTATTTGGTGAGTCGAGTCAGTCAGCAGGCGCTATCCTGTTACTCTTTATCCACCAATTGAAGTGTGATTGCAGTTGCGCGAGAATAATACTACCAATGTCAGCATTCATTAACAAAACATTACCACTTGCTAATAATAAACAACATTATATGCCAAAATAACATTTTCATTTCATGCTAAGTTGTGCGTTGACGCATACATCATATTAAAAAACCTTTCATACGGGGTAAAATGATACTATTCAGCAACAATCAGAGAGTTCTAGATACACTGATTTAGTTTCATGTACCTAATTAAACGTTTTATCCACTCATCTCCTCACTAACTCCATATATTAAAGCCTTCTAAACCTCATCTTCATAGCTCCAGCTCTTGTCCACTACCCCCTCCACCTATAGTTCGTGTACCTTTTAGGAAGATACAGGACTACGGTTAGGTTGATAATCATATTGACCTCAGATGCGTAGAAAAAGTGTTGAAGCTGTAGAGTTAATTCCGGCATACTTTATAAGTTTTATTTATTGTATCCTAATAAACAAAGAATTTTCTCTGGCTAATTTGCATGTACATTTAAAGAATCATGTGAAACTTGTGAAACAATTAAAACAAACAGAACAAACACGTACCCTCATCCATTGCTTTTGCTGTACCACCATAGAATTTAATTTTGTAAAGCCCAAATTAACAATGTCCAGTAGGCTGAGGGTGACGACATGCGTGTTACCGCCAAAGTAAGTCAAGTTTAAGCGTTTAGGGCAAACTAGAAGTCCCACAATATCATGAGCAACATTAATTAATACAATATTCTCAGTTGTTTGTGGAAGGCTGTTAAAATTTTGTTACTTTGTTGCTCATAAATTGATGCAGATTTTTATGGAATCGAATTTTAAGCCATGCCATACTTGTTGTGCAACCACTAAAATGCATGTCAATTAAAAGCTAAAATCTCTAGCAGTATTTATAATTTTCTAACACTACCATAACACATATTCTATATAGAGTTGAAGTTAAAAATATTTTTAAATCTCCTGTTTATACAACTGTTCTTTTGGGGATTGCACAAAAACTGGAGACTATTTATGGGAGTTCATTTGAAAGAGGTGGTTTTTGTTACGAATTTTGAACACCATCTCAGTAATATCACCCCTTTTTCAGGTCATATTCCCATTTCCACGTACTGGAGTCAAACACTACTCCCAATCCAAAAGCAGTTAGTTTGATGACACTACCTTTCCATAAACTCCATAACCATGTGTAAAATTAAAATTAAGAAATTAGTCATTTTACAGTTATTCATGAGTGGTTTTTTGAAATGCTGCTGCTGCTGATGATGAATGTGTGATATCTCGTGTTACCCCATGAGTACATTTTATATTATATTATGTAAACTGATATAAGACTCTGTGTTGAATTAGTGATGATGAGATAGCATAATTTTTCGTTTCGTTGACCTTAATGATTTACATACATATACATTATTATTGTGCATGTGCATTCCTCAACTTAAAACGTAGCTGTCACAAAACTGTACTCTTTTGGTAGCAGATAACCCCTTTTTACAGATCACACGAGGTGATCACACGATCTCATCGGCTGCTGCTGCTACCCAACTTTACTCTAATAGTAAACTATGAAGAGAACTGATTGCTACCTTCAAGCTGTGAGCTTGTCGTGATTTCTTGTGAAGTTGTCTAATCTTCTGCATATTATTTAATTGCTTGTCCTGTGATACGAACAGAGCTGGAACTTGTGTCAATTTGTGCACCTGGGCTTTAATATGGAGGCTTAAAAATCTGACATTCAGGTTTTCATAAAATAGTTCAACCTTTCTCAACAGTAGCAACGTAATTAAAAGTAAGAAATGACAACCGGGACATGCATCACTTTTTTAAATGCTCCTTTTCGTCATACACCTTCCGTGATACAAGAGTTCAGCAAAATGTCCAAACAGTACATCTGCTAATTTGATGATGCTCAGAGGATGGATGCCAAACAAGTGCTAGCCATCAGGCTGGGATAGGGTAGGGGAAGAATTCTTTTGAACAATCAAATCAAATAATTTGATGGAAAGTGCTAATGTGTAATGTACAAAGCGGGCGAAATTGAAAACAGAGAAGCTCCAAGCTCTACAACCATTGTCAGTACATCACTATACTTTGATAGAACCCTTTCCACTACTAACCACGCCACAGCTTTCACCCACCAAGTCAAGGAAAAACACTGTACGTAATATATCCATCAAGCTACCCTCACGCTTTGTAATGCAAAGTGTACACGAATGGGTAGCTATAGTTACGAGAGGTACATAACTTTATTGATTGATTGACACAAAAAGAAATTTCCAGAATTCAAGTTTTTGAAGATTTTTTTTGGAGACTATAGTTCATCGAAATATTAAATGGTATACTTCTCACAGAAGGTTTTGCTTTTTTGATGAAGATAGAAAACCAAGTTAAAGGATTTGACAATTACTGACATGTCGCATCAGGAAACTGCAAGCGCTGAAAATATTGAGCGATTTTACAGGTTCACAGTTATTAACCAAAGTAAGTAAATCAAAATGACAATCATATATCTATTATTAATACCATTGGGAGTTACTCTGATCACTGTATCACATATACAAAGATATCATAACCGAAGAACAGAGGTGGGAACAAGAATTGAGCATAAGGGCCAATTACCACGTCCTGGCTGATGGGTACCCTGTCAAATGTGGATGCCCAGTTCGAGGAGGCTTATGCTGCGTGAACAAGTCATGCTTTAACAGAGCAAAAGGAATTGCGTGTGGACCAAGGTGCATGGCTGGGTGCAAAAACAATGGGTACTTTTATGTCTTTTTTGATATAATTCTTTAATTACAGTGTTACTTTATCACTGAATTAAAATGATTTAATATTTAAGGTCTCAACCAGCATCCAGAGAAGACAGTAACAAGATTACAGAATTGGTACAAGGAAATGAGGCGGTTGGGCTGGTTGCAATGCAGACAATTTCTGAGGACGAACGTCTTGGAGAGGTAACCGGTGTCTTTCAGTCTGATGGGAACATGGTGACTACACAGAAAGAAAAGTGTTACAATTTAGTGCTTGTGAACCATTATCTGGATACGTCACAACGGTCCAGTCGTCTAAGCCTGATAAGGGAGAATCCCAGCTATAACTGCCGAGCAGTTTTGACGGTAAAGAAGTTGCAGTACAAGATTATTATTGAAGCTACAAGGCAAATCAATGCTGGCGAAGAATTATTTGTGGAACCACGCAACAACATGGACATGAATTATAAAAACCAGTGCCGACGCCATGAACAAGATCCGCCAACTTTCGATTTGAAAATTTATGCAAGAGATGCTCTGGTCCAGACGTTAGCCTATAAGCACATTTTCCCACGACATTATGATCCAAGTTACATCGAGGACCACGTGTTTTCGCTATTGGAACAAGTCGCTGCAATTATTGAGGATCATTCAAGACTCAAGATTACATTCGGCCGAGTAACAGCATGTTACCAAAATCCTGCAGGATTGTACTTTTACGAAGTCGCACAAGCTGATTTGGGTATAGTTTTACATCAAGTTCCTAGGCACATGGTATTTCGACACTTTGAAAACGCTGGATTCATGCTGCGTAATGGGTACACGGAAAAAGAAAAAGAAAACATGGAGAAGTTTATGAGGAAGAGGCCTACAAGAAAGTCAAGTTACGAACTAAAGAAATCTGTGGTTCCAAGTTACGTCGAGCGTTTAAAGAACAATGACCGGCTACAAGTCACTGTCAGTCGATTGTGTATAGAAGGAGCTCCTGCGGTTGGACTTCCGGACATGTTTGTAGCCCCAAAGATTGCTTGTTTGAATCCGGCGTCAAATACTCATCTAGATGTGGACGGAAGAAAATTATTAATTCCCATTCGATTTCCTGAAAACGACCAGGAAGAAATGAAATTGAACAAATATTATGAGTGTGGTGTTGACGGCTGCATGGATGGGTGCACTAGTGTAAGCAGCACGAGCAGCAGTAGCAGAGATGGGGAAGAGGTGGTCAAACAATGTACACTTGAAGCGCTTTACCGTAGGATGATTGAGGATGTGGTTGAAACATTGGCCTTCATCAGTCTTCAACTTTGTCCATCTGAAAGACCAATGAGCTTTCACGATGCACGAGCTGTATTTAGCGAAGGTGAACATGATTATTAATACACTTGACAAGTAGCTTAAATGTAACTAATAATGTATTATGTTGTTTTGAAATGTTTTAATTTTGTTAGATATATGTCATTATTATCTTGGCAGTCCAATCAAGAGGTACAGCAAGTTTCTTGTATTTGCTCATTACCTTCTGGGGTGTGAACGAGAGAAACCCGGAAGTGTAAGCCTTAATTGGTGTTCGTTATGCAAGCTTGAAAAAACCTTTAAGAATGCCGTGGAGCTAAATGAACACTTTCATACACACCACATGTTATGCGCTTCAGTTTACAAGTGTCACAGGTGCTCCCAAAAATTCCAATTCCCAAGCATTTTTCGGGAACACATAATGGTTTGCTTCCCTGATGCAGCTGCATCATTGCTCCGCTTTGACGTATTACCGCACCTTCTCGACTCTTATGCTCATTACATAAGTTTTCAATCGCCCAGAAACAACACATTGAGATTAACTTTGGATGGGCTTCCATCAAGTGATCCAACAGTTGATGCGAAACATCTTGTTGGAACTCTGGAATCTAGGCCCCAACCTGATTTCTTTGACACTGAAGACGTGATTGATGGAGTGGATACATTGGAGGATGACGAACTTGAGGGTTTATATGATTTTGGTACAATCAACCAAGGACTGCAACTGGCAATGAACATTACGACTGGACAACCATTGAATGTACGAGAAACAAGAGATACATATTTCATTCATTTCAATTTTGTGGGTAAAAGGTTATATAATTAATGATTAAATTCTATTTGAAGGCCCACTATGTACCCAAACCACTGCGTCTGGAAGTTCAAAAGAAGCATTTCATGTTGAAATGGGACGACAAGCCATATCACAAGAATTTTACAAGGTTTTATTCCAATTTGGAATTGAACAAGTGGATCGCGGCTGAGGAGGACGAGGAGAAATCTGGATCCAATTCTGGGAATTGCGCTGACGTTTACGAATTCTCCAGTACAGAAAATTACGAATACGACGCATCCGACGTTTCTTCTGCTGCATCTTCTAGACCATGTTCTAGCAAAGCTTCATCTTCTGGTCGGAGCAGCAGCAAAACAAGTAGGGCCTCGTCAAATGATGACAATTAATTTCACTCCTCGGACAAGAATACTACATAAAAGCTATAGTGTAGAACAAGAAATTTATACAAGGAAATAGTTGTAAGTATATAAATGTGCAGTAAAATTTAATTCAAACCAGCATCACTTTGTAACATTTAATCAAGGGGAAAAAATGAACCAAAATTTGTCAATGTTATAAAAATTAATCCAAGTGAATACAAATTCTTGTAAAACAGTAATAATAAACAGATTTCTTTGCTACTTTTATAATTGTTTTTTTAGAAAGCTCATTTGTAATAATATTTAGGAATATTCCATGATTCGATCTGTACCACTACCAAAAAGTAAATACCTACACAGAAGTGTCATGCAAAAGTTTTCAATGTTCTTTATCCTTACTTGTGCATTACATTGTATGTCCGATCCGCCCATCAACCGCCATGGTCATCGTAGGGTGTATCCTTCTTACAGTGGTTCACCAGACGGTTATCAGTTTCCCGTGCTTAACATATATTTGACAAAAGATAAATGTTTAAAAGAAAGAAATGTAACCTTGTGAAGAAAAAAAACTTATCACATCATCTCTTGACTTGATTATGGATTCCATAACCATGTTGGCAATCAGCCGCTTCTAGGCCATCTGCTCCACCACAGACACAAAGCTCCACAGTACAAGCTCCAAACATAAAAACTACATGTACCTTAATCTCCACAGTACAAGCTCCAAACATAAAAACTACATGTACCTTAATCTCCACAGTACAAGCTCCAAACATAAAAACTACATGTACCTTAATCTCCACAGGACAATTACAAAGTACAAAAGCAGTTTATGGTTGTTGTTTCTAGACGGATAACAAAATAAGACTCAGTAGTCCCGCTAATTTCTAGAAAAGTATATTTTAACACAGAGCCTATCGTAGGGCTCGGTACTACCTCAAAACCTATCGAAGTACAGCCTTTACAATAAATTTTCACTTGGGCCTTTTTGCAAAAACATGTTACAAATATTTCGGTTACTTGTGGCTGTAAGACTGATTTTGCCCATTTTAGTTCCAATTTAAACATTTAGTCAAATTCGGCTAAATTATAGATTTTTTAGATTTTTAATGAGATTTTGTTATTTTCTTTTCACCAAAGGAAATAATTTTATAATTTTGAAGGTAACAAATATTGATTACATTTTATTTTGATTAGAAATAATTCAACAAAAATCAATTAATTGTACATGCGTTAGAACTACAACCCCTTTGCATTTGATTTCGGCTCTTTATAACAAATTTAGTACAAGAGATAATGCACCATTAGACGACGGTGCTATATTGTTAATGTTAAATGATCATGGTTGTATAAACTTCTTAAACCCATGGCATAATTAACGAATGGGCTCTCCGAGGCTAATGAATTTGTTAAAGGCTAAATTTTAATACCTAGTTCCTTCCAATTTTGATTCATTTTTCATGCGTTTTTTACGTGTCTGTTTCTTAAAATCTTTTCCTTTCACCTTTTAAATCAGGGCTATACATTATTGAAGGTTTGAAACCTGAAGCTCAATTTCGAATCAAACGATTGATTTTCTGATGGTTTCGTTCCGAGTATCTACTTAAACCGTCTAACAATGGTTAATTTAACATTTTGATCCTAATAAGCCAGATCAAACTAACTGACGAGTTATTAACGAACAGTTTTTAGCAATCCAGTCCTTTTTTCGAGTTGGATCATAAACCTGGCATATTGATTTCAGTAATTTAACTTTATATCGAAATCGATCGTTTCAATGATACACTAATTTTGATTTTGATTCTTTATTCAAATATCGGAATGGTTCGTCTAGTTATACCGTAATCGATATTCCAGTTGAAATTAAACGGATTTAAATTAAATTTAACCGAATCTAGTACTGGTAATCAAGTCAAGTAATCAATCTACAGGTGAAAATATCAAAAGTAGATGAAAAATGTTTCAGTGTAATCGGGCATATTTTGTATGGGATGACTAATTTTTACTCATTGAGGTACAGTGTAAAATTTCCGTACTACCTGGGCAAACTTCCCACTTGGTTCCAAAGCAGGAAAGGCCCTGATCTGACACTCCAATCAAAATCACCACCAGCCAGCCTAAGAAAGTTTATTCCATTTCTCCAATGTAAATAAACCCAAACTGCTGAAGTATAAAAACAGTCCCATCAACATCAGCCTAACCCAACAAAGTGAATACTATGTTCGTTCGAGTTTGGTTGATATTGATGGGAGTAGTATCATGTCTCCACACTCAGGTTTGGTCAAATACACCATTTTGATGATTTCCTTTGTTTCAATTTATCTTTTGACTTCCGAAAATCGCATCCAACGTGTTTACTTATAACAAGCTGAGTAATGCTCTTCCACGGTAAGGTTGTTTTCGAAAAAAGCTGAAGCTAAACTAAAGCAAAATTAACGGAAAGGTACCAATCAACCTTATATTAGTAAACCCGAAATTAAAAATAAGAAATCATCAAAAAATGGTCTAAAATTCGACCGAGTGCAAGGCATGATAACGAGAAAACATATTTATATGTATACAGGTTTTTATTGCACAGATTGCATTTGTACAAATGTTAAATGATGGCCCAGGTAGACCGCCGGTTATGATACACCTGTGGGTCGCATTGGGTTAGGTTTCTTTTTGTGACCCCCGGTACTACGCCAAACTTTATGCTGTATCAATCGTTTTCATTGGTTCTAAAAACTTTGTTAAGCCTTCAAAGTAATGCTTGCTTCGCTCTCTTCATATTTTTTCCACATCAGATTATTGGCCCTCCGTCTTCCCATTTACAATTGAATTTTCGGTA
Organism: Entomobrya cf. arborea Gr-Col-00668; assembly: GCA_034699025.1. Classification (NCBI taxonomy): domain Eukaryota; kingdom Metazoa; phylum Arthropoda; class Collembola; order Entomobryomorpha; family Entomobryidae; genus Entomobrya; species Entomobrya cf. arborea Gr-Col-00668. The sequence continues at coordinate 24,602 of JAQIWN010000390.1, forward strand.
CAATTTTCAGCTTCCTTCACGATGAACTGATGTTGAAGTGAAACAAAAATAGATGTTTATTTGTTAAACAAAATGATCTGTTCATGGCGCTGAAGGCACTATAATCATATTTTTGAGTTTGCTAGAAAAGCTTTTGTGTTACTCTACTCTTCTGAAATATGTTTAATATGCAAAGATTGTTCACGGACAGCGGATTGTCAGGAATATATTCTAATGGACGCAGAGGAACATGTAAAGATGTTGCAAGAAGTAACTAAAGTTTAATGATTACTAGTTGCCTAGATTAGTATAAAGACAACCTAACCCTTTGAGTGCAATGCGTAGAATGGCTACGTATTGGACAAGTAATCTACTCAAGTTTATGGGGTGCTAGGAGCACCCCGCGAGTTTCTTATGGGACGAGAGCCTCAACAGGCAATTTAGTCCGAGGAGCACCCCGCGAGTTTCTTATTGGGAGAGAGCCTCAACAGGCAATTTAGTCCGACTTGCACCCCGCGAGTTTCTTATGGGATGAGAGCCTCAACATGCATTTTTTTCCGGCGGGCACCCTGTGGTTCTCTTATTGGGAGAGAGCCTCAACAGGCAATTTAGTCCGACTTGCACCCCGCGAGTTTCTTATGGGTTGAGAGCCTCAACATGCATTTTTTTCCGGCGGGCACCCTGTGGTTCTCTTATTGGGAGAGAGCCCCAATGTGGTAAATAAAAGTGGTACTGCAATTTAAATATATCTGCTAAAACTCACACTACTAATATGCTACTTACTACATACTAATTGATTATGATATGGATGTCTTTAATGACAAATCAAAAGTTGAATAAAATCAAGGGGCCAGAAGAAATAAAGGCGTAGATGCTGTTGTGTGGAGCCTGATGAACCAAATTTATAAATTTCATAAATAAATAATTCATTTCTTATTAAAAGTTATTCTAATGTTGCTCCGTTACTTGAATTGTTCGCTATTTTCAACGGTACCGTTAGATAAGTTTGGGACATTCCTGCTGTGCAATGCCTTTTCTGGATCAAATTCCTAGTAAGCAATCAGAAAGAAGCTGATGACGTAAATTTGGTTGGCTTTGAACCTTACGTAACCTAACCTATCTGAATATAACTAGAATTGATTTTGATGGATGAGTTGGGATTATCTTTGGTTACGTGTAATTGGGTTCAAAGCCAACCCATTTGTTGTCTTTCCGCCTGTCCGGATTCGGGTCTGTCTACCACTTTGTTATGGGGGCTGGGGACAAACTTCATATTTTAGGGGTTTGAGTGCCATTAGGGGCAAACTGCCAAATCGTTTGGGGGCTGAGGATATTGCGGCTAGTGTAATCTTGTACAAGATGTAAGCTCGAAAAATGAAAAGTAACTAATGTTTGCACCTTAGCCTACCTTTGTACATGTGAAACATTGGTATTTTGTAGGACGTTGATGGTTAAATGATTACTTTGTCGTATCAATATTTTGTTATTTCGTACTACAATGGGAAAACTTCACCCACATTTGCTCTTATGTTTATTGCAACCAATTACAATTTCATTAACAATGTAAACTTTTCAAGAAGAATGTAGATTGAGGTTACGTGAGACATAAGGTGTACATTTAAAGCAACAGTGTTATTGCATTATTGTCTTCACAACTTGTCCTTATCTTAAAGAGCAGCAAAGTATGCAATGAAATACTGATAGAATCAATCAAACTGAAGCTTCAAAGCTTGTTTCAAGTTAGTTCTTAACCCTCACCAGTCAAACAAAGTTAAAAGAGTTTAGACATAATATGAAAAGGAATAGAAAGGGTGAATGTTTATAATAAGAATCGGAACTTTATTTAGGTCACAATGTAATGAACGCAATAGCTAGAATAGATTTTGTAACGATATGTGGTTGAGTTACTATTTTGGTGCAAGAGTGAGTATGGAAGATTAGCAAAGCAGTGTAGCTGGTGCGTTACTATTGTGGTGCAAGAGTGAGTATATGTTTAAGCTTGAAGATTAGCAAAGCAGAGAAACCCATGCGTGAATATTTTCAGCTTTGTAGGTACAAAGGAGAAGGCAAGCTAACGCACTTGCAAGCACATGTAAAATCGGCACTCACCACCACCCCTCATTGTAATCACTGCGCTGGAGGCACAAAATCATCATGGAGGTATATCCTCATGTAATAGCTATCCCAAATGACCTTATGACCCCAAATAATCATAAGATTCATGAAATAAACTGCTTATTTTTTTAAAAAAATTACAACATGCTGATTTTTTTCAGTAGTGCCAGCTTCCAAGTTGTTTTCAAATTTGAAAAAGTCCAAGTAAATGCCAAAAACAAATTGCACACCATACCAGGATCCGGTTGTTCCTAGCAGAATAAACTTTTTATCAAAGTCGAGACAAAACGCAAGAAGTGAGTACAATTTGTAATGAAGTATGGTTATCACAGTTAAAATTTATTCATGACCATTAAAGATAGCACTATTGGCTACATTCGGATCATAAACGGACATCAGTTGAGCTGCGATAAAAGGGGATGAGCGGAAAATATAGCAACAGATTATGTTAACAGTCAATTTAATGGTTTTTATTTCGGCCAGATAAATCCCTTTCACGGAGTGAGTTCTCGCCTGCTGCTCATCGACAAACTTTGAAAACGAATTCGTGCTCTGCTTTCCTTCATGATTACCAGGACCGCTGCCACGTCTACTGGCCCTAACCGAGAAGACAAATGACGAGAGCTTGATTTTGCTGAGAAGTGATAACTTGGCTATCTTGTGACTTAAATCCTGATCCGTGTCACACTTTTTGATACAGGAAATGAGGGTAGAAGGAGAGATTATTCCACCTTTTTGGCCCACTACGGCACCACCTCTGTTCTCATTTCTTTGTTAAATACTGTCATACTGGTCCCTTTGATTTGCTCGTCAATGTCCTCGTCACCATACAAAGATGACAAGTGAGAGTGATTACAATGCTAGGAAGCATAACTGCCATGCTTGCAAGTGTCCATTGGTGTTAGTTGTTAGTCCTGAAACTTTCATGTTTTGAACAGATACTCATTTCCATTCAAATCATTATTGTCTCAAAACGGGAAAATACTTTTGTGTTGGTATTCCATCTTTTGGAATAAGTTGCACCTCTTCTTCATCATCGCCCTGCTTTTCCTTCAATGCTGACAGCCGCACCCCGTTGGTGAATTTCTTACTCGACAAACTACCGGAATTTTTATCTTCCCCAGCAGATGTGCCGTGGATGTGACGGCCGGTCGGTGCTGGAGAAATTGTACTTGATGGAGTGTTACAAGTTCATAAGGTTAACTGACGAAGTGGAGTCTCCTTTTTGTTTTGAGGATTCAGGCTATGCGTTGTGGATCATTTTGACTTGAGAAATTGCTTGCAAAGATACTACTGGAACCGGTGGAATGTTTCTGGAGTTCACAACCATCCTGGCTATTGTTCTAATGTGAAGGTGCACCCCCTCATCTGACTCCGGTCTTGTCATCTCTCGCTCATAATTATCATGATATCTGCTAGCTGCCTTCATAATGAAATTGATCCAAGTGGCCCGAGTGACTTAGCTTTTCGCAAATACCATGTAATATAGGCTTTGCCTCCCCATTCAGGGAATGCAGCCAGGCATACATATACCGGGGGTCACGTTGAGGCCGGGGTAGAGGGTAGTTGCTGGTAGTGGAAACTAAATTAATTTTATTTCAAAATTTCACGACAACCACCACCACACTTGGTTTAGATTTTTGGTTGCAATATTTGGCTTTGATGTAAAGAATTTCTTGTTACGTTACTAAATACCATTGAAACAAAAATGCATTTATTCTTATTAATTAGGGTTAAAATGACTACAGTGACAATTGTAATTTTTAGAATTATATTGAATTCTGTAGTATTAAACATGCTGAATAATATTCTGAGGGTGGAGGTTTTTAAAGTGCAATCGCTTATCGTTGTCGAGATATTGACCCGATAGGGTATGATTTTAATAGGGATTTTTACGGTAGTACATACCTTTAACATTGCATTCCAAAGTTATTGGTTGACTCTTTGTTAAGTTGTAATTTTTACATATTTTTCTACAGTGATTTAAAAGTTTTCATTTATTATTACATGTAAACAGTTTCGGTTATGTAAGGTTTTTTCAGAATTGTGTACAGGGTCCAGACGCTGACCTTCATAAGGGCGCGAGTTTAAGCTAACCACAGCGGGCAAATTATCGCACTTGCATAAGTGAAACACTCGCTTTCCTCCATGAGAGTATGGGTTCACTAATAGGCCATTTTGGGTGAGGGTATCTTGAGGCGTACATTCGCAATCTTACGTGACGCAGCGCCGGCGTCACCGGGCTACTTGGCTTCCACCCGGGCTATTTTGGTTCACCCGGGCTACTTTGCGTCACTCGTGCTATTTTAAGTCACCAGGGCTATTTGCAAATTTCTGGCTCAGCATGGCAACCCGGGCTATTTGTACCTGACCAGACCAATTTATGGTGTTGCAGTGCCTGCGTCACCGGGCTATTTTGGATCACTCGGGCTATTTTAGGTCACCCAGGCTATTTGGGGTCACCCGGGCTATTTGGAAATTTTTCGCTCAGCATGACCACCCGGGCTATTTTAGTTCACCCGGGCTATTAGGAAATTTTTCGCTCAGCATGACCACCCGGGCTATTTCAAAAGTTCGTCACCGGGCTGTTTGTAAGATTTCGAATGTACGTTTGAGGTTACATGAAAATCATACCCAATTGGGTCCATATATCGACAGTGATAAGCGATTGCACTTTAAAACCCTCAGAATATTAATCAGCATGTTAAATACGATAAAATTCAAAAAAATACAATTCTTAAAATTTCCATTGTCGGCCACCACCCTTTGTTCCAAAGTTTCCAAAGAAATTCTTCTGGAGTACTGTGTACATGCTAAATCAATTAAAATTTGTGTAAAGCTACATGTTGAGAGAGATATCTAAATTGTATTGGATTACTAATTTCTTATTACCTCAAAGTTTGTTCAAACTTGAAACACGGCATCTCGAAACAGAATACGTAATACACTGAGGGCTACCTTGAGATCAAACAGGTCGCCTTTCACCTTGCCACATGACACACGATTCAGGAATCAAAATTTTTACAGTGAAATGTATACTTTATTTTATAATACGTAGTAATACATATACATGCATTAGATTTATCGCAGAGACTTGATATTTTTTTAGTTGGTTGAAAATGAACGTGCCTTCGCAGAATAACAAGATAGTTGACCGAGGCCATGGGTTTTTTGCTAGGGCTGTAATACAACCAGGGGAATTTATTTGTGAACAACAAGGCGTCTTAACTGAGGAGCAATTACAAGCAAGATGTTTAGTTTTTGTGGGTCCATTTACCCGTTCTAGAAGATGTAACGTTGTGTCCACCACTCATGTACAAGGACGGCATTACGTTGTTGTGTACATTGCTGTAAATGAGATTTTACCAGGACAAGAAATTACTGATGACTTTCACGTTAGCTACAATAATGTAGAAGTAAGTTTGACATACTTGTAAATGGCCACAATTATGGTTGTGTTGTGAAAATTTGGTAATATAGGAAGAGCAACCCGGAAGTGGGGATCATGCCGTGGACTCTGAAGAAGACGAATTGCCTGACCTACCCTAAATCCCCTTGATAAGACTACCAAACGCAGGAACGTCGTAACCGGGATCACAATTTCTAATAATTAATAATACTTTAACTCGTAAACTTGCAGAAAATTTTACATTGTAATATTATTAAAAGCAAACTAATAGTGCTGAAACACAAATTCGGTCATGCAGTCGTATTCAATTTATTCAAATATTGGGAAATGATATAATGTGTAAGATATTTAATTTTCATTATTCATGTGTCTGTATTTCAAAAAGTATTCTTGAAGACGCATTAAAATTATGATGACATTTTGAGTCAGATTTATTTTTAAAGTTTGTGTATGCTGGCACAGTGTAAAGTTGTGATTTTTTATCTCGTTTTGTTTATAAATTGTTTAGGCTGCACTGCACTTTACGTTTACTTTAACAATATATTCTACAATTTCTTGACAATAAGACACACAGACTAAAAATGATTATAAGAATTTAGGGTGTAAAATAGAAATTGAGATATACCGAAAGGAAAACTTGATGGTTTCATATTAATATTTTACCCTTTCCATCAGAACTTTATCATAACTTTGATAATATCCATAAATAGCCGCCTTTTTCATATTTTATACAGAACAAGGTGTTATCATTGTGTCTTTGGGAAAAATATTTCTCTCGTGTGCCCTGATTACTTAACATCAATAGTAGTTTTATGCGGTACACATAAAATGATGATGTGCAAAAAAATAGTATAACATAGTAAACTATTAGCTTGAAAGGTTACTGGTATGGTACAGGATTTAAGATACAAAACGAGTCGAAAAATATTATTATTAAGTTGTTCCCTATGCATAAGCAATGATGTCAGCCCATATCAAAAATTCGAGACTAATTTTTTTACAATGTCTTACCAAAATGCAAGTTGCTTTTTTAAATGTTTTTTACCAAATGCTTTTGTCTGTGCAAGCTTAATTTAATTAAAATTTTGCTACTTGGGGTATTTTATTCAAAAACTATTTTCGGTTAATTTTTCGACCAAAAAATTTCAATTTGACATAATTTTCTTTGTAGTTCAAGAAGTGTCATAATTGATACTACAAATTAGTCATATTAAAGGGGAAGTCACCATTCGTTCCTGAAAGAAAGGACTCGGAACGACAGGGATCATGACTTGTAACTTGTAATACACTATGTGGTATACGTTTAACATTGCTCTTGAATAGCTTAGCATTTTATGTTATTTCCTTAACCCAAAGTACGACGTTTTTTGACATGGCTGGATCTTTATCAGGGTTTCTAACATTTTGACTGGGTTTGAGTCATCAACTTCCATCCTTCTCCTAAACACTCAATTCACCCATAGCAAATCAGCGATACCATTTTAAAATTGCCCTATGACTGGGTAAAAATAAATTTGAAACACAGTCTAATATATTTTGTCTCATGTTTGTGTAGACCCCTTCAAGCTGAAGACAACCCATTTACGACCTTTTATTTTCATCTGATTAATTCATCCTCTTTCTTTTCCGAGCTGCAACTATTAAAAAGAAGCACCTACCCGGAAAAGTTTTGACCATTTTTTGATTTGAACGCTTAGGTATATACTGTTGAAGAGCATAGGTTGTTTAGTGCATCACTTTAAAAGTTATAAGCGATCAAAAGTGCGTACAAACTTTTGGATTTGCCTGCGTATATTCCCAATATGACATTCAATGTCATCAAAGAATGCCTGTTGCATGCATCATTGTTTTTACTTGAGACATTTTTAACAAGTATGTTTTTTGCGTTGGAAAGTTTGTTATGTGGAAAGTGAAAAATGCAATGAGCTTTATTGACAAAACACCTTTTGCAGGAATAAAACTTTAGGTAAAAAATTCAAGAAGTGGAATGGGTGATGCAATTTTGTTATAAATAAAAATAAAACACAGTGTTTGATGTTTGATTTTTGTTACTGTACTGCATTTCAGAATTTAATTGACTGAACACACACATGTTTTCAGAGTAAATTACGAACGACTGTAATGATTTAGTTAATTAAAAAAAAAATCACTGGTATAATACCTAACCCACCTTTTACCCACAGGATCTTTTACCACCTTTTTAATTTTACTCGTAAACAAGTAAATTGATACAGATACAATATGATACATGTTTAATCACTATTAAATCATAACACAGTAAAAGTTCATTTGAGTTTTTTAGCTGATTGATTTGATTGTGCGTGTGGTGCTGTTGTAGTGTTTTCGAACGGAGGAACTCTCATCGCAGACATTGCAAGGTTAAACGGTTTTGTAGTGCCATGAGGATCAGGGGCAAGCTGTATATTATCATGTTCTCTTTCGTAGTTGAATGGAATTCGATAGGAAATTATATCCTGTCTGAGATATGACGCAAAACGTTCTGTAAACATATTCACCATCACATTCCGGTGTGCCTTTTTGAGGTTACTTCCTGCCTTTTTGATTTTTTCTCCGAAATCTCTGTAGTTATCATTGGAGATGATAACCCCTCTGGCGTTGTAAGCTTGTATCAAAAGAGCTGCGTCATCATAAGGCAATGCATCCTTTGGATCAATCCAGTACACAGGCATTTTCGGATTTTCCAGAAATTCTTTGAATTTACGGTAATGTGGGTCGTTGGAGTAAATTTCAAAAACTCGCCCATTTTTATCTTCGTAGTAGATGTCTTTGTACGGGAATCCGACTGTCACGCTAACAAAAACTTTAAGCATACGTTCAATAGAGTTATTAAGCGTGGAGAATTTCATTGGTTTATCTATACGTGGTATTTCTACTCTGTCTAGGCAGCATTGGTTGGAACACCTGAATTTTTCCCCTATAAGAGGAGGAACAGCGGAGCAGTTAATACACTTTGAACTGTCTGTTTGCATAGCACATACACTGCAAACGTAGGTTCCATACTTCGATATTACAATAGCCGGGCCGTTCAAATAACTTTTGCATATATTGGAGCCGTCTGCAAAAGCAGGTGTTCCTGAATATCTTGCAAGTTCGTTGGTATTTAGAGGAGGGTCGACCAAAAGTGGTTGAAAACCATCATGTCTGTCTTCGTGGAATCCTAGTAATTTTCCCACAATGTCTTGAGCGATTTTACCATTGAAAATGTCTCCCATTTTAAGTCCAGGTTTTGGATTTAAAATATTATTTTTGTAAAGTTCTTCTACGAATAGGATCCTTTGCCTTCTAAAGGAGACCAGACCTTTCTTTGCCATCAGCACATTCTGTTTAAAGGTATGACCAGTCCACATCCCCATTAAGCAGGTAAAAACCATCATCTGCACGAACTTTGGCTGCTCCGAGAGTTTTGAAATTGAGGTTTGTGCTTCAGTTTTTTGGTTGGAAATGTTCAAATCAACACAAAACTCTTCAAAAGCCATGAACTGATCCTCCTCTGGTAGCCGGTTACTAATATCAGGAATGTCTTTGGCGAATTCTCGAATACCCTCTACCAGTATTTCATTTCTTGTCTGAAGATCAGTTATCCTGTTCTTTAATTTTCTCTCAATTTCCGGCCATGATGTGTTAGCTGATTGGTATTGAGCTATTTCTTTCTGCAACCTGACCATACGTTGTTCTTGTCGTGGGCTTGCTTCATAAGTATTCAATTTAGAAGTTAGATTCATTAGCTTGTTTTTTAATTCTTCCAACGTATTCTTTATTATCAGTATTCCTCTATCTAGGTTGGCTAATTCATTGTTTTCCGTAAAATCATTGAAATCATGTTTTTTTCTCAATTGCCCAATTGAAATCTTGAAATCCTGGTTTTCCTTTATACTTTCTTTCAACTTTTGCTCTAATTCCTCAACTTGCTTACTCTTTTCATTCAGGTCCTGTTTACATTGATCCAACTCGCGAGTAGTCTTGTCTTGTTTGGATATCAAGTCTGTATTTACGGCTGCTAACTTGTCTTGTTCAGCTTTTAACTTGTCTCGCTCAGCTTCTAATTTTCCATTGGTTCTTAACAACTTGTAGGTTCCAGCAAAACAACTCTTTAACATATCTTCAGGATATTTGTTTTCAAAATTCATTAGGTCCATGGTCTTTTGCACAGTTCTAAACGTATCTTCACACTTTTGACATTGAACATTTTTTTGATTTTTGTTATCTTCTTTCTGTTTGTCGTTGTCTTCCTCATCTACAACAGAAATTGAGTTCAACTAGGGTTAGCGTTGCCCTAAGGTTGTAAAATTATTTTTAAAATACTAAAAAATAGAAAAGAATACCCTTTTTATCATGCCATGTATGCTCAGGGCCTGCTAAACTTTTCCGGTGGATATCCGCATTAGGACCACGGTATACTGGATTCGCCAACAGTACGGGTGGGGATACCATTTCCTGTGGTGGAGGGGAGCTGGTGCTGGATCCCTTGTCGTTCAACGTCTCATTATTATTTTGAGAGATCAGTCCTTCTTTCTGCTTGTCCTTGTCTTCCTCATCTGGAACAGAAATAGAGTTCAACTAGTGTTAGCATTGCCCTAAGGTTGTAAACTTATTTTTAAAATACTAAAAATAGAAAAGCATACCCTTTTTATCATGCCATGTATGTTCAGGGCATGCTGGACTCCTCGGGCGGATTTCTGCATCAGGACCATGGTGTACTATATTTGCCAACAGTACGGGTGGGGATACCATTTCTTGTGATGGAGGGGAGCTGGTGCTGGATCCCTTGTCATTCAACGTCTCAATATTATTTTGAGAGATCAGTCCATCTTTCTGCTTGTTCTTGTCTTCCTCATCTGCAACAGAAATAGAGTTCAAAATAGTGTTAGCATTTCCCTAGAGTTGTAAAATTATTTTTATAATACTAAAAAATAGGAAAAAATACCACTTTTATCATGCCATGTATGTTCAGGGCATGCTGGACTCCTCGGGCGGATTTCTGCATCAGGACCATGGTGTACTGGATTCGCCAACAGTACGGGTGGGGATACCATTTCTTGTGATGGAGGGGAGCTGGTGCTGGATCCCTTGTCATTCAACGTCTC
>JAQIWN010000391.1:0-35202 GCA_034699025.1 Entomobrya cf. arborea Gr-Col-00668
CCAAGTTTAGTGTATGAAATTGTACTCTTCATAATTTTACAAAATGAATAATTACAGTAAAATAAATCATCTTCAATCGAAGTTCAATGTAAAGTGGGGTAATACAAATGACGATGATTCGGTTGGCCAAAGTGCGGCTATCTGAAAAATATATTTTTTTTGCATGAGTTGAGGGGTGATGAGAGACGTAGTTTTAGAAAGGAAGAATCTGAAATAGTAATATTCTCAGCCATAAACCATTTGAAAAAAAATCATTCATTTTCCAATTGTATGGTTACTTTATTTATTTTAAGTAATAAAAGGTTCCACTTAAACTAGAGCTATTGTCTACATGAGTAAAAGCAAACTATGAAACATTGTAAAACATTGTACATAATGTAAATACACTATCTGAAAATGCCGTTTAGTAAATCAAAAATTACATCATTAAAAAATCGGAGTAAACCCTTATCGTATTCCTTCCTCGTAATATAGTTCTGGTTCTGCCCTAGAATCTAGCGATAAAAAAATGCAACAACAGCTTTCACAGTGAAAGTTTCACTGTATATTGTATCCCATCTCCGGCGCGAAAAGTATAGTTTTATACCTCAGCTGTTAAGCGCACGTTGTTCCAGAGATCCGGTATTTTGCAATTCATTATCTTAAAGAAATTGTGGATGGAGAAACAATAATATTTTGATTGTGATAAGAAATAAAGCATTATGACTAATCGTAAGTTGTTTTGCATGTGCACGTTTTTAAAATTAAATAAGAAAGTGAGTTATGGTTCTTTAAGTAATTTCTTTATTGCAAATTAAACATGGAACTAATAGTGCTTAAAAGTGGCTGAGAAAGCTAAACCGTTAAGTGAGAATTATAATTTCAAACTTTCCAGATCATTTGAATACCGTCGTGTGAGAGTGTTGTTGCTTTGTTGGGAGTTCATGAAAATAAGTCACGACGCGGCTTTAATAATGTATCTGAAAAGGTGTAATTGATGCTTTATTGTAAGAGTATATGAAAGTTTTGTATTAACGAACAGTGTAACGATTAAATATGGAATGAATAAATCGATTAGATAAAGTAAGAACCATTTTTTGTTTGCAATTAAGCATTTTTTTAAATGTTTTTATTTGTGAACTAAAGGGAGCATGTAAATTTATACATTTTTTATAACTAATTATAATGCAGTTTTTTGTTTGGTTGTTTATCATATAGTAATACTTTTAAGTTTCATATAACTATCGGGTTATCATTTTCTTGTAAACTTTCATACAGTCCAGTTAAGTTAAATATCCATTCACTCCAAGTGTATGCCTTGCTTATCCACACAAGACAGGCGAATATTTTTTTCTTCTATTTTTTATCTTGAAATAATGTTGTTGTTTTTAAAAGTAATTTGACACACATTCATCCACATCTATAAAAATATAAATTCACACCAAAATAGGACATTTACAATGCTGTCGGATAATTTTTTTGTTTTTATACTTTAGAGGCATGGAATCTATATAATTTTTTTTATGCGTTCTTTGTGCCCATTTTATTTTGATAGTTATAATAATGCAAATTAAAAGATCAAACCAATGATTAGCTTTAAACAGGTACTAGTTAATCTACACATATTTCACTTCACAGTGGAAGCCGTAAAATTTTACAATGTTCACCGAAATATTTTCTTTTTTTACAACTTTTGCGAGCTTTATACATTAAATTTTGTAAATGTTTCAGTGGAAATTAAAAATGTACATACATATTCCATAAAGATTATTTACAGAAATTATAATTAAAAAACATTCATCTCATAAAATCTATTATTTTTACAAGTTGTGATGATATACTTATTTATATACTGATGTACTTAAACATAATAGCCAATTGTACCAAAGCTTTTTTTATATATTTAGTCAATGTAGCCAGTATAGTATAGTGTGTGAATGATGAATGATAAATGTAATTTTTTATTAAGCTTTTTTTCAGGGAAAATCTTTTGGATCTTAATTAAATGTGTTATAAATAGCTATATGTATGAATATTATATCTTGTATGTTTTCGAATTTATCATGCTACCATCATCATAAAACTATCCGTATATTTTTTTGTGTTCATTTAAATATAAGTATTATCTTCCCCCGTTGATGCTTTTTAACTGTAGTCGTGGTACTCTACTCGAATTCGCCTCGATGCAAATCGATCTTCCGCACAGGATGAATTTTTTGTGTTGTGGTGAAGCTCTGCTTTTCGTAGTTTTGCAATGTTTTGCAGCAATACTTGGTTGTCAGGATCCTGGAGTAGAGCTATTCTGTAGTGTTTCCACGCATCCTCGAATTCTCCCTAAAAAAATTCCAGGTAAATGAAAACATTAAAAATACATATTTTAAATATGAACATATTCCTGAGAATTGGAGGAATATAAAAAAGTATAGATAAAAAATATACATACCTTCACGTGATAAATTGCACCAAGATTCAAGTTAACGTGTGTTGCAATACTGGATGAGATTGGGGAAAATTTTTGATTGTTACAGCATTTCGACTCTTGTGCCTTCTTCAGCATATCTTCTGCTCGTTTATAGCTCTAAGGAATACAAACAAGAGTATATTGTCACTGTCAACTATTAAATATTCATTATTTGAAGGAATCTTCTGAGAATTTCTTAACACGTATGCTTTCTTTTTTTATAAGAAGTACGAAAATGTAGAGTTGTATTGAATTTTAAACTGTTTGCAAGCCAAGTTAAATGACCAATGAGCCTTTTTGGATGGTAAAAGTATGAAGATTTTTTAGGCTGAGTTGAGAAACTTAGGTTTTTAGTGACATTTCACAAGTCTTACACCTTTCCCTAAATGTGATGCTAAACAAGTATGCAAAGTGAGCCGTGAACGGACGGTTAACATAACCCCGAAGAAAATGGTGCCCATTGTAAAAGTTAATGAATACATGTGTTTCTCCTTATCTCCTCGCACACATTTTTGAACAGTCATATAATAAGATGCGTATGCACGAAGACGCTCTGGCTGAATTTAGTCTTCATCCTTTTCCACTTTTCAGAGAAATGTCTTACTTTTTACTTGTTGATTTGCATATCATACATAAAATGTCCTCACTCCAGTGTCTGGAGTTACGAAGAAAGTTATGCCAAAACAAGACACAAGGGAGGAAAAATTGTCGTCTGAAAGTTAGTACCACTTTTATTTCGTAATTCTGTTTTCGACGAAAGTCGCTTTATTATTGCTACTATTATTGTATCGTCATCGCACCACACATCTCTCCTAAGGCTGTGGAATGCGTTATTAAATACAAATTTAGTTGTAGTACTTTATAAAAATACAAGGTATAATCGAAAAAATGTCGGTCTATGTCTGTAGCTTTTGTGTAAATTTTGTTCTATTTTTGTATGAAAATTGATGTAATCATTCAAGTAGAGAGAGAAAAGAACCTTAAGGATTTTTAAATCGGTTAAATATGTCTATGTTTTGCTAAAAAGATAATTTTACGTAACACCGTAACAGTTCAAGGTTCTGTGAATTCCAATGAAACTTGGCATGAATAATATGAATACTATTTTCACAGTTAAGCCAAGATTTTTTTTGAAATTCAGCCTAAATTTTATTCAGTTAGTAAAATTGTAATATTCTGTGGAACCAGATAATAATTTTCCTATCATATGTAATTGGAACATAGTTTTACAGGTTAACTGTCTACTTTTATGCGTGTTTATGTGTTACTTCTATACTTACTACTATAAAAATCTTCAGTAGCACTACACCAGTGTACATATTGTATGTAGAAATATTAAAAAGTTAAAACATCTTGCTCCCGTCATCATAGTCATCAAGACTCACAAATTGCCTCCTGGTATGTTCCTTCATGACAATCTTTTAACTACATTAGCAATTTCAAGAATACTAGATGAAAAGTGGCAGAGAGAGGCGAATCGGACAGATGGAACATGTTTATGGAAGTTAGTTCATTACATAAAGTTTAACACTTCATTAAGGTACATCCTTTCCTTGGAGCATCTTGGTACTCATTAAAATTCTCCTCAAGACTTTAATTGTTTTGCATAAAGATTACTAAACTGTAGTTTTCTGGGTCATACGTCGCACGTCGGTACAAATGTTGGGTTTATGTAATTCCATTATATAGCCTGTTACGATGTTTAATGTACCACAAGAATAGAAAAACTGAAATGGTCAATGATAAAATGAGAAAAACCAGTTCACAGTTAAAATAACAAGTTTGATGTAGTGTGTCGCAGTAACGGAATGTAAGAGGATGATGCGATGTGTAAACCGCGGAAATATTTTACAATGAGATAGGTTAACCTCTTGCTTGTTAAAGGTATGAGTATACGAAAGGTAAGGAAAATTGGACAAAACCTGAAACTCAAGAATTGGATATCGAAATCTGACATGGCAGGATAAGTTACCGTCCCTGTGTTTTCATGCATAATATTAGCATTTTCCATAAAATAATATCTTTCATGATGATGATGGAATAAAAGCGAAAACTAAAGTAAGTCTAATCATGTCATTATATTTGAAAATACATCCACCGGATTTTTTTTTGGGTGGAGCTGTGTTCCACGTACGAGTAAAATTTGTAAATTCATGTTAGCAAAGGGAAATAGTTATATATTCTCACCAGAATTGCGGAATTGAGATCATTCATATCTTTGGCAAGATCCCCGTGAAACGCGTGAATTGGAGCACACGTGAGATCTGTCGGAGTGCATGTATCCAGAGCTAATTGAATGTATCTGACGGCGTCAGCTGTACGGTTGATGTGACTATAAAGATTTGCAAGTTGATGTAAAACTTCACGCCTGCTGGAGTTCGTCTGTTCCATAATGGTTAGGAGAATTTCTTCCGCTTCGTTGAATTTCTTTTGGTGGACGTGTGCCTGTGCCTGAAAATGGGTTTCGTTGAAACAAAAAAAGAAGAAAAAAAGTTTGTTTAAAAAGGTGTATCAAAGACAGACTTTCGATTTATAAATGCATACGTAACATGTACACTTTTCATAGATTTCAACCTAACGCCTACGTGCATACTTTGTCTATCACACAACCATCATGAATACTGTGGTATATAATAAAAAAGAAAGCTACATGGAGAAAATTGGAAATTGGCAAATTAGAATATCTTTATGATGATCATGATCACGATCCAGAGCGGAGGATCCAGAACGGTTTTTGATAGAAATTGCAAGAAACATGTTAATAGAAGAGAATAGAAATCCAGCCAAATAACCAAGAAAAGACGAATGATTGAAAGAGACATGATATCAAATTGGAAAAGACTGCCTTGATCAAGCATTCGTAACGAGTTAGCCTTGGACTCATTCAAGCCATTTCCTTGTCAATTTGTTATGCTTAACAACTCTCTTACTATTTGAAGTACTTCATCTAAAACAATATATAATGCATAAATATAACATGTAAAATGTTTGCAATATACACTTCATTTCCTCATGCCCATGTTGACTGGTAAAACTTTTTTCCCTTTTGTGTTTCTAAGAAATTGAAGAGTAATTTATAATTGAAAAATTCATGTGACAAAAGGGAACTCGAATGTTTCTTTGAAAGTTAATGATCCTGTTTTTTAATACTTTGAATAAAGGTTGTGAGCAAATACTTGAGAGAATTTAATTTACTTTCTATTGATATTAAGGCAAACGAATGTTTTTCTGCCAATCTAATTTTTAACTTGTTTGAATAACTTAAATGAAGATGGCTTCAGAGAATTCTGATTTGTTCACTTATTTTTTCAATCTGATGATGGAAGGTTAAAGAATTAAAGGTAGTCTGTTTTTTGAGACGTGATCAAGTCAAAAGCTAAATCAAACAATATGCCCTCTTCATTACTTATGATTAAATGGATGAAACAATTTAAACTTTGTACAAATAATGATTTCCAAGAAAGAAAGTGTATGCCATATTGCTTTTCCTTTTACAGAAGTTTACTTGATAAAAAGGCTTACGTATTTTAATAAAGGCCAATATATTTTTCTAAAAAAAACTACATAAATAACCAGTTGGAATGAGATGGATGAAACGATGATGAACAGACTTTGATTTTTGGAGCGAAAAATTTTGCAATGATTTGCCATCAAGCTGATTGTTATTGGTGACGTTTCATTTTAAATCTAAGAAAAAACTCGGGCAGATTTCCTCTTAACAAAACTCTGTTCAATTCCAAATTTTTAGGCCAACATTAGTTAGGTAGAAGAGCGACATTTTTGTTGCGGTCGTATATATTGTAATGGCTTTTCTTACTTTTTTTGTACTTTGTTCGACTACTACTATACTGCTGCTAAAAGGTATCATCGTTTATTTTAGTGATGGTCGTTGGTGGATAGGTTTTTGTAACTGGCAACAGTGGTAATGAGAATACTATAATGTTTCAGTGGTTCATCTTTGGCAGGAAGAGTAACGACCTTTAAGTCAGTGAACTGGAAAGAAGAAGAAAAGCACAAAGTCTGCTCATCTAAACTTTTACTTTTCCCCTTCTTCTTTGTGATAGTCAATGATTCTTCATCAAGATTACATGGTGAGGATGCGCAAAGTAGTCACATCTCATCTTTCTTTTTTTCTTTTCACTTCTTTGTCTTCTACACACTGATTTTTTCACACCAGCTTTTATACCACCTTATACCACCTTTATAAATACTTTTTATCTAGGTGTGTATAGCTAATACACATTTATACTTAAGTCGAAAGAAAATTTTTGCATAAGGAATAAGTTCAGTGACGATTTTAGGATATCGCGTCCTCCTGGTAATCTCCCCAAGAAAAGCTGTATGTTTTATAATGACATTCTTTCCATCTATCCCTTTCTATCAAAACGCATCAGAAAAAAAACAGTTCCAAACTTAAGTCTTCTTACTTAACTTTTTTAGTTTTAAAGTCTTATCTCTGTGCACGAATTGCATTTTCTACCCACGACAAACTTGAGAAAGTGGCATCAAAAATATTCCTTAACAAAGGTATTTTTTGTGTGGTAAAGCTTTATAAAAGGGAAAGTATGGCAAAAGCTCAATGTTTTACGTTATCTTTAAAAAAAGTACATATTGTTTGTTATACGAGTGACATGAGTCAAATGCTATGGCTATAAGTTTATAGTTACTTTTGCTCTTAATACTTTACATACATGTATATTCATAGTTTTTAAGGAGGGCAAAAGCGGAAACAACGATCATCCAATATTTCTCCCCATGTCTATGCAACTTATCGAAAAGTTAAGTGAACGAAAAGAAAATGGTTTGCATGCCTAAGGACTTGATTGGAAACAGAGGTACTTGCAGCAAAAATATTGTCCTTGGTTGCCTAACGATCGTCATCGTCATGATCATCCTGTCTCCACTTTTATATAACAAAAAAATAAGTGATATAACTACTTGGAAACTATATTGTATAGCCTACTTTTTTTCTTCCTGTATTGTGTGTTTCACACAGATAACTATATTATTGTACAAGACTCTTCTAGGTCATCATGCATATCCTGTGCTGGTCTGGTGAAAATGGTGCTTTTAAAACTCATACAAAAAAGTTTATACGACAGCAGTAGTGCAATGGTAGTGTGGAAGACTAGTGTGTTGTGTGGAAGGAGAGTTACTGTGTGATATAAATACATATATATTTATAGAAAGATAGAAAAGGGCTTTTAAAAAGTCGTCTTTCAACCCACCAAGTGCACTTTAACAATTGGATCATTTGGCCTGTGCTGGAGAGCTTCTCGAAAAAGTCTTTCCGCTTGATTGGCACGTCCGGTGCTGAGATAGAGGACTGCTAACCCGTATAATCCATCCTTGGCTTGTGGATCATCGTCTCGCTGTAAAGCTCTGCGGAAAAAAAATAAGAGAAGAGAAAAATTATAATTTTTTTTGTTACAAAATGTACAATAAGGTGGGTAAAAGTTCTGCATTTTATCCAAAGGGTTAGTGTATATGATGCTGTCAACGAATCTAAAAATATCGGAGGAATATAACTCAACAACAACACATCTCTACAACAGATAGTGATGGTGTTGCTGTTGTGGTGGTGGTGTTGGGGAAAGATAACTTGTCGTCACTGAATCATGTTGAAGCATGCAATGCGAGCATATTTTTTTTCTGATGCTCCCAATCTTTTATGCATATTTATTCCATCACTGGGAAAAAGTACTTACTCATTTAGTTTATTATTCACTCAAAGTCAAAAAATCAACGAGAGGAAAAAAGCTAAGCATCATTATCTTCAACATGATCATCGTCATCAACATCATCATGCTTTTTTTATAGATAGAGGGAAAAAAGCATTAGATTCGCATCAGCATAAATTTCACATCAGAGCCTAATGAGATTATATGTACTAACCTTTGGTACAGCGATTCTGCCTTATCGTTGAATTTCAACTTTTTCATCAGCCGAGCAGTGTTGAGGAGAGCCACTGTGTGATTTCCATCTTGTTGTAAGGCCTCTTGATAAAACTTTAATGCATCTTCCAGCCTCCCTGCGCCATCATCATCATCATTGTGATCACCATCGTGCCAAAAGAACATTAATGCATCTTTATTACTTACGTTTCACTTACTTCACTGTTTCTACCTTACATTTCAACACAAACGACTAACTAAACCATCATTGCTTGCATGCATGTACATTTTTCTTTCCGCTGCCTCTCTCAATTTTTATTCCTCTTTTGCTGGTGCTGATAGTAATGCTGTTTAATAGAACCTAGGTATTACACATGTAGGTAGGAAAAGTAAAACAGGCTATTTACTCGAGAGAGAGAGAGAGAGGGAAAAGAATTTGTGAGGAAAGTGAAGAATGTGAAGAGAGTCAAACTGAAGTGTATTTATTACAAGAGGAATCGAATACAGCCTCTTGGAGAGCACACACCATTTGCGCTCTCTCCACCAGGTTAAAAAAAATTGTTAGAGAAAGAGGAAGAAGGAGGCAGAGAAAACAAGTTAAGTTTTGTGTAGATGAGCATCATCATTTATAGTATTCCATCTTAATACACAATGTATCAAATATTTATATATATTTAGGTGTATAGTAAGTGTGTAGAGAGAAACATACATGATATATAAATATATAAGATACTTTGTACATTTTTGTTGGCTATGTGCGCCATATTATAAATGTAGTCGATAAATGTGCTAGGCAGATGGTAACGCTTTTTTTGGAGAATACAGCGGGGCACAACACATGTGTGCTTCATTACATACAAGGGACTGATTAATTGTTACAAATGTTTACATTTACTCGACTTGGCAGAAGTAGGAGGAAGCGAGAGTTTTTTTTTGGTGGAGTCGGAAAGGTAGTAAGGTGAGGGCAGGTATTAATATGAAATTAACTAGTTGTTGTAGTCACTGAGGAAATGGTCCATATGCGAGAATGATTACTAGCTTTAAGAGAAAAGAGAAACTTTTTTTGCACCAGATTTTTCTCCAACATGCTACGCTACTTGCTACCTAAGACACATTTGTCATACATACATTGTAGATTTTTAATCCTTTTGATAATTCTAAAAGGGTTAAAAATTTGCTCTTTTTAGGCTATTAGGTAGATGATAAATACTTTCCGCATTTCTCACCGATTTTTTGCAAGAAAGCAGCATAGTTGTTCAAATGGTCGGCATTGTTTGGCTCAAGACTAAGCACTTTCATATGAAGACTTTCGGCCTTTTCCAATTGTCCCAAATCTGTGTACATGGCAGCCAAATTGGTAAGCGCATCCGGATTTTCCGTTTCCAACTCCAGGGATCGTTCCATAAGACGGATGGCCAAAGTTGTGTGTCCTTGTTGGCTGTACAAACAAGGGAGAAAAAAAGTGTAATGAAAACTTGTTATATTATCTTTGTCTGTGTGTGTCAGAGAGAGATATCTATACATATCTACCAATATGTAATGAGTAATTGCGTTGAAAAAGTTGCACTAAAGTGTGTCGGACGATTAGTTAGCTCAACATAAAAATATATACGCACAGAGTCAGTCGCGGTGAAATGAATCAAAAACCATATCTGTAATCATTATGATGACTAAAACAAACTAATGGCCAATCTCTATAAGGTTAATAGTCAGATGGAAGCATGTACGCATTATAATCCTTGCAAAAGCTGTTTGCGATGTTTGAACATAAGATTATTATATTCCAGGTAAAATAACATAGAAGTACATACTACATAACTATCTGGATAAGGAGGAAGAGGAAAGTAAACCTAAATAGTTTTTTTTGTTATTACGGAGGAGCCAAAAGGTGAAGGGGAAAAGTTTTATCTATTGGTACTGATATTACTTATGGCAGCCAGACACCTTGTTAGTGTCCATTTCTGACGGGAATTACACCTCCCAAAAAAACTATACTGCGAACCACTACAACCACTTCATATATAGCAAGTGGCAAGTCTCTGTATGCTTGTCCGCTCATAAAGGTAAAAGAGGAAAGCAAGAGTTCAAGAAAATTCTCATATGGTTTATGACATAATGAGTTATAACGACGATGAACCGGATTTGGAGAGCGAGTTCATGGGATCGTTATAATTTAGTGGGATTTGTAGCAAAGTTCAGGACTGATTTGTTTATGAGTTGCTGGGATACACAGTTTTTTGGAAAGCGAAAGAGTGAGTGTGTGAGAGGAGGAAAGTGCACTATTAAAGCCACCACAGTAACAGCAGCGCATCTAATAACTAAAATGGCATTACGTTTTCATTCCGTTGCTTTCACGAAAGCGATGGAATTTAATGGGGCTATATAGGAATGTGTACATGTAACAAAAAAAATGCGAGTGAAAGTGCTACTCTATCTGTATCACACATACACACACTCTCTACGACAAAATGCACCTAAACTTTTTTTAGAATCATTCAAATAGCACCAAAAAAAAAGGATGACTAGATACGACTACGACACGGAGCACAGGGAGTCAGTATACCTTATTCCTTACTTGTATGATTACTTTTTTTGGGGTATTTTAGTATATTTGGTTGTTTCCCTATAAATGTATACACACTGCACATAGTTTTTTTATGCGTGTTGTTTCATTTGGCTTGTAACTGTACATAAATGGGCTTAAAATATACGAAAAGGAATGTGTGTAAAAAAACAGGGAAAATGAATAAAAGTAACTCACAAGTCAGTGAGTTCTTTTTTTCGGGTTCAGTACAATCGCGGTGGTGTTTGTGCATAGTCCATGGCTTCTCGTAGGTACACACGTTCCTCACAAGCCATGCCACGTAGATTTTTTCTGCCTGCCTGTATGTATATTATATTATTTCCATTTGCTAAGAGATATATATTTTTATATTTGTAGGCATTTTGTGAGGATGTAACACCGGGAATTGCTTAACACGACAGAAGAGTTACCCCCCGTTCAGTTTGTGTTGGCATCGGAGAGGAAAGCCCCAATGAGTTATTGGCGAGTAAAGTGCAACTTTGCGAAATTTTCGTGCTTCGAGTTCATCCACTGCGGCCGCTACTATATGTTTGTATGACTGTTGTAGTAAGTAAAGGCGGAGGGGGGAGCATTAAAGTTTTTGTGTTGTAGCATTTCGAGGGAGAGAGATGAGTTTTCTCTGTATCTTCATGTAATGTTGTAGTATTAGGAGGCAGTAAGTAGTTTTGTGGGCTGGCAGTGCGTTCTCTGTATGTCTCAAAACTATAAAAATGTCTGTCTGTTTTTGTCTGCCTACCTACCGTGGTGATGATAATGCATACATACACGCGCCCTATGCTAACTTTTACTTTTACAAATACCACCACTTCTTTTATCCAAACTATCTACTAAACGTTGAGTTTTTTTTCATGATCTCTTTGTAATATCTATTTTATAGGTAGGAGAGTAGTGGGAGGTAGTGCCTAATATGGCGTATTTACCGTCACTCATAAATAGTCCGTTTGTGTGGAAGGACACAAGGTAAAAGTAGAAAAAAATACGATAGTTTTGGTTCAGTACTCTTTGGTATGTGTGCGGAGAAAGTGGAGAAAGATAGAGAAAAAAGGGTTTCCCTTTTTTACAGAAATTTTTTATACTTGTTACTCATCACAGTGAAATGTAGTTTGCTAATAGGTACTTTTCAGAGTACTGCACATGTAGATAGTGTGGTTATGCTTTTTTTAGAACTTTCAGCACACACACATGAAGGCTTAAGGGGGTGAAAGATTGGAAAGAAAACGGAGATATTATTATTGTAAGGCTTGCTTTTCGTTTTTTTCTTTTTTTAGAGACAAATTTCGTTGTAAGCAAATATGTGCTTAGGTATGTATTTTATTATATGGAAAAGGAGAAAGCATGTAGAAATGCAATACTGCTATTCCTACTACCACCGTGGAGACTAATGTGCATGAAAATAACAACTAAACTGATGAAGGTCCAACAAACAACAACACAATCCTCGTTTTTCTCTCTTATGGACTTTTGTAACGACTACAATCCATGAGGATATCACTGTTGCTCTCTGGTTTTTCATCCTCTTGTCCTCAAAGTGCTTTTTCTAGTTACTGTAATTTTCCAGGCACTGACAAGATTTTACGAGCGTTCACATTACTTGCATAAATGCACACCCATCTAGAAAATGTGTACACAGTTTATTTATTTGTGTGTTTTTTTTTGTCTGGCTTACTTTTTACATTAGTTTTCCACCCAGACAAATTTTGTAATGCTTTGAAATTGTGCATTTAATGTGGATATTATTGTACAAATATTTGTAAACTAATTTTTTCAGTGGTTTGGAAAACCGTAAAGATAACATATTTATGATGTAACAAGATAACCTGTTATACTGAAAAAGGTCTTGCAGAGATGCAGACACAAAACCAGACCAGACCTTCGAAAATATTGCCCAGATGCATTGTTGAACTATTTAACAATGGTCTTATATGATGACTATCATGATGATCATCGTAATAATGCTAACTTACCTAGTATAAATTACTCAAGATATTACTACATTACACACACATTACCACAACACAAGCAAAACTGACAGATTTTTTTCTTTTCTGTCTGACTCCCTTCCTGGAAGAGTATGAAAGGCTTGGGCTCTTCCCTTTACAAAACTGTAAAAAGTACACATAATATATTGTGCGCTCAATTGGTCTAAAAGAAACGAGCAAGAAAAACGAGAAGGAAACAACGAGGTGATCTATCCTTTTGTTCCGATTTGGCAGCCTTCCAGGTTACATTCCACATTTTCCGAAATGACCATTATAACTTATTTACTGTAGCTATCCTAGCTTTCTCTACTGGACTCACGAGCATACAAACAGCTTTTTTCAGATATCATCTACTTTTATTTCTCATTCTTTTACCAGATACTTAAGATAGTGAAAACAAAAAAAAATATATAAAAAAACTTCACATTTTTTTACCCTCGTTCAAAGTACACAGGTATGGTATACAGAAGAAAATGTTAGGTTAGCACAAACACACATGTACATTACACGTGCACGTATGACACTATTCATGTTCTATATTTTAGTTTTTATCACGAAGCAGATATTTTGTCTGCTTCGTGCAGACGAAAAAAATATTTCGCTTATTCAACATTTGTTCTTTGTTTGCACAAGACAAAATGCACACATTCATTGTCTGCATTTTTATTATAAACTTTTAACCAAGAACTGGTTCATGGAACAGTGTTACTTTGTATTTCTTTGCAAACACAAGCTACTTAGTTTCTTTTCTTTCTAGTAAAAAGTCTACAAATGCTACTTAGTTGGATAATTTTCTGGGAATCAGCTTATAAAAAATGAGGTTTTATATTGCGTTTCTTGGTTTTCAATAAACTGCAATGGAACTAACGTAAGTAAAAATGATCTTCAGAACTTGGAAAATTATGTTTCTAAACACACCACAAGAGAGCTTACGGGGAAAGTAAACTTCATTTCGTGATTATATAGCTATAATTTTCTAGGAAAACAGAAGAATATTTTCAATAATACTCAGCCTTCTTTTAAAACAAATATGCTACAGGGCCGTTGAAGTCAGGGCACCACCATCTTGTCTAAAAATTGATTCTAATTGTCACTACCTTGATAATAAGAAGAGGGCTTAGGAAGCTGTCTTATGCATAGTTTGTATAAAGATGATAAGAATAGGCAAACCAGTTTCATGGAAGTCCACTCCACTGAGACTCTAATGGCCTAAAATTCTTGCTTTATATAAAACGTAGAATATTTAAGAAAGACATCTAGAGACACAACTAATTCATTGTTTGATCTCTTCACCCTTGCCACTTTCTCCTTTTTACTAGTGACTCGCATTGTTTCCTACATATTCTCTGACTATGTTTGTTAAAATGCGAGTCTGCATGTTTAATACCTGAAAAACGTAGTCTTCATGGTCTATTTTTGGTATTTTTCATGCATTTTACCAAGATTCAGCTCAGCTCAAGCAAAACAAACGAACAACTTATATAAGACTTAGGTGGGGGTTATAGGTATATGAGCTTTTTCGGATGTGTGCATCCAAGCACTTATGTATATGTAGCATGTGAGCATAATATTAAAGTGTAGTGGAGCTTTACATCCTGAGTATAAAACAAACATTTATCTATAAAATGCTTTTGCGTATGCCTTTGATCTTGCTTTCTGCTTTCCTTCATTCTCTTCTCTGTTTTCTGTCTTCTCTGGAGAACTCGTTTGTTGTGCTGTTTTTATCTTGTATATATATTTTCTTTTCACTCAACTATAAATTGCTTAATCTTGGTTATACTTCAAAAATCTTAGATTTCTACAATGACACATTACCATGGAGTGTGCAGCGAGAGATTGAGTAACAGTGCAGTGCACACAATAACCATGTACCTTTACGGCAGGCTGTAAATCTGTGAAAAGTGGACGTTCTTAAGTGTCTCTCTGTCGACGAGTCTGAAGGCTCGTGTTAAGCATGAACACTTCTTCTATTTTCTCCCTTCCATTTTCCTCTTCTTCTCTTTTTCCTCCACTTTGTTTGTTCGTGTGCCTAACTATCTATAGTAAAAGTGTACGTTGATGTAAATGTTTTTGTTATGGTTTTTCTATAGCTCACTTTAAAGTAGTATGACACGGGGCCTACTGTAATAATACCAAGTTTTGTATTAAACTATTGCAGTTTACTTGTTTGATGAATTTTTGAATAGATATCTCAGCTTCAGTTGCAAGCACAAACGTGTCTGTATGTGCGCGGTAGTAAAAAAAAGTTTTCAATGATGTCGTATCATTATATCCGTTTTCAAACTTGTTATCTGCCTACCTATAAAAAATCATAGAGTGAATGGATGGATGTTTGGTAGGTATAGCTGATGGAGTAAATCAAGACTTTGGGATAAGCAATGAGTATGCCAAGAAGTTTTCATATGAATAATATTATCTATTTATTTCAGGAGCGGCGAGAAAAAAAAACTAGACAAAAGTGGAAAGAGACCACGTTTTATAGTTCTCCAAAGTATTATAGTATGGGAATCGGAATGGGTTTTACAGTTTCATGCATGGTTGATGGCGGAAATCAATACTATAGTCAAGTTGAAATGCAAAGGATAAAAAAATGAAAAGACATGTGTATTTTTTTAAGTCAAGAATAAATGAAAGTGCACAAAGACATATTATTTTAACCGTGTATATACACAACAAGAACAACATGATCATCATAAAGAAGAAAAAATAGGACATCCACACACAACACAAAAAAGAACATAATAGGTAGAGTGAAAGAGAAAGTGAGAGAAAAAAATATAGAGGCGACTTACTGTTTCAAGTTGGCAAGGTTGAAGAATGCATGAGCATGAAGGGGGTTGATCCGCAAAGCCTCCTGAAAGTGGTTTTCTGCCTCGCTACTGTCGTTCAGTAATGTTCCCAAGTTATTATGGGCACTCGCATGGTGTGGCCATAAACTGGATCATTAAAAAATCACTGTTATGTTATGACCCATCTTAAAGTAAACGGTTATAGTTTGAGCTACAAAACAAACTATTTCATACTTTTGTGTAAGTAATACAACTGGCGAAAGAGTAGTAGTTGTAATAGTAGTAAAAAATATGATACTTAAACTTCTCACGCTCCCTGCAGTCAGTCAGTCAGTCAAGTCAGTTTTAGTTTTTTAGTAGTCTGTCATGCCATATGTAAGTGTATGTGAGTACAGAACATGCTTAAGAGTATGTACTATCCCATAATCATATATGTTTTATATGTTTGTAAGATAATAACATGCATCATTCAACACGGACCATGATGTTGTGATGGAGGGAGATGCATTCATTCCTTTTTAGTTTTTCCCCCACAACAACATGCAAACAGACTAAGATTTCCTGTTACAAGTGAAAGTACACTAGAAAAAATCTGCTGCGAGGTGATTGCGACTGTTTTTGATGACTATGATGAGGATGATAGTAGTATTCAATATGTAAATCTGTGTAACTAACTATGGTTTTCATTATCACGAAAAGATTTCCACTTTCCATTCAGTATTCAATTTACTCAGCACCAAGTAAATAAACTTGCGATAATGACAAAATGCCAAAGGGACATGAGAATATTTTATCTTTACGACTTTGCAAGTGTATTTAGAAAATGGTATCAAGTGTTAAGCAGGCTTCATCTATTTATTTATTGTTTTGAATTGCCTACTTTTGCTATTGTTACTCAACTATTATTATGAAAGGCAAGTTAAGTTAAGTTAAAATGGCAAGCATTTGTATTTAGAATGTCGTCAAAGTAATAATAGTACAGGTAAATGCATAATAATGTGGTAGTGTTTATCAGGAAATTAGAAACCCTCTACATTTATATGTCCATCATTTTTTCTGATTATTTTGAATCAAGCAAACCCCCAATACTAAAACTAACCTCTAACTACTCCTAAAGCGTTTTTAGAATAAAAGGCCAAACAATGAACATCAAACAAAGCACACACTCAAACGTGACGATAGAGGTTCACGATAAGGTATCGTGTAAATGTAGTATATATATCCAATGAAAGAAGGAAATAACTTTTTTGGCTTTTGTGTGTACATTCTTCAGAAAAAAATCTTTGACAAAAATACTAGAGTAAGTCATACAAATACATATAGCTCTTGGCACATTACATGGTTATCGTAATCATCAAAGTCATGCAATGACAGGGCGATAATCATCGACCTCTTCCGTCAATCCGATTCAATGTTCTTGGTACTTATGTCATTGAACCATCAAAGGAACTAACGGTGCGGTGGTGGTGGTGCTGTGTAAGCATCGTCTTTTCAGAACATATTATTACAATTATTATTTGTGAACATCCAAAAGGTAAAGAAATACCACCGCCACACATCGTCCAAAGTACATACGACGTTACTCTAGGTATATCCGGAAATGTTATGAGTCATCAATTTATTCGTCTATAAGTTTACCCTTATAAGTTGTCTCTTTATTCCCTTGGTATTTTTCTGCTTTCTTTACACTTTAGTTTTTTTTTTCGTTCAACGCCGCCACCCTGTAGGCAGGCAAGAAAAATGTAAGCATTTACAAAACCAGTGAGAGCAATCTAATATCACATCTCTCTGAAAATAACTACGATTTTGCGTGTGTGTATGTGTATTTGGATGCGCTTGAGTGAGTGTATGTGCTCATAAGTCACCAGAGAGACACGGAAGAGTGAGAAGAAAATGAAGATAAGACAGAGGAGATGGGCAACATATGTATATCTATAACACACACGTTTTCAGTCTCCCAGAATGACATGACTTGTGTGTATACAGTAATGCTGTTGTTTTTGTAGAAGAGCAGAGCAGCACCAAGTTATAATTTCATGAAGTCAGAGTTCCAGGCATGTGTGTACGCTATCGGCTGGTCTTTTTTTGTCACAGATAGAGTCACAAAAACCAATACCAGTTTTTTTTATCTTCTGAAGGTACACATCCTCCAACTAAATACATGGTTTTAGTTTTTTCTCTTGTCTTGTAGCAGAACACAATATCAACGAAATGAGTAGCGATACAACTTGGAGTACAAAGGCAATAGAAACATGTACCCTTTAAAAGAAATAAAGGACGGGAGCACTAATTTAATTTAACTCTTATTTCTATCTACCTGAATTACACATTTTCCCTTCTTTCATGGCTACCTGTGTATTTTTATAGGCAGTCTCAGTAAAGCCATTGGAAGTGGTATCTACAGTCAAGAAGAATTACTAGGATCAAAAATGTCTTGTTCGCCATAAACTGTTTTATTACACACTACAAAAACAGTAAACACCTTTTTATTTGCACACAATGCTTTTATTTTACAACATTTTCGGTCGAAATATGTTCATTTTTCTTACTACTATTAATTAGTTGCAGAGGTAATCGTTAAACCATATACAACATACATACATGAGCCTTCTGAAAATTTGTGGTAAGAATGGGATTGAACTGGTGTAAAGATGTTTCTGAACAATCAAGTACCATTTTGAAAGCAGAAAATGAAAGTGTTTTTCAAATATAGTTCTATACATATTAGCTTAAATAAGTAGGTTACTGACTGCACGTATAAATTTAATGATAGTTCAGAGTAGCCTTTAAGTCTGTTTAATTTATTTCTATTTTGCAAGGAAGCACTATTAAAAAACATGGAAAATATTTAAAAAACCAGAGAGCACTACTGAATGGGTGTTATGTGGTTGATGTTTCCGTTCTCCACAACAACAACCAACCATTTTTATCGTTTTGCCTCATTTTCCTAGTAAACTAACTAACTAGGTCATCACATAACGTTTGGGCAGGGCAAAGAGTCTCATATCGCTGTACAATAACAATAAAAATATCTCAGGCAATATAAGATGGTTTGAGGTACACCACCACGCTTATATCCTACTTTACATGATTTAATTTTACTTTGAAGCAAAAACGTTGTTTTTTTGTTATGGGAAAGAATGTTGAATAGGAATGTGTGGATGAAAAAAAAGAGGCAGAGTAAAAATTGTACACAGACATATAATGAAAATACACACAAGTTGTAAGTAAAGCACTAAGAGTAGTTAGTGATGTGTGTGATGGCGGTGGTGGCTCCATTACTACTTTGCTGTTGATAATAGAGAAGTTGTGTAGTTTTGTAGCCGAAGTAGTTTTTTTTGCACTGGGAAAAATACGGTAGTGAAAGGTATGCTTTTAAACACCCACTCACAGAAAAAAATCCACCACAAGAAAGAGGTGAGATAGTAGGTAAGTTTTGTTACTACTTTCTCTTTTTTTTTGCGAAGGGTTTTTCACCCGGAGAGTTTTGTGGCTAAATGAGTGGTGAAATCTTTTAGATTTGGTAATGAAATGGGTGTACTATAAAGTGCTTAAGGCGGTCCAAATCTCTTCTCGCTCCGCAATTTTTTTTGTTCTCTCTACTCCTCTCTCTCTCTCCCTCACATATCCACATTCACATTTTCTTTTATGTTTTTTTTTGTCCTGTCTTCCTCTTCTAAAGGTTGACGTAGACAAGTTCATTTTTTTCTCTTCTTTTTTTCTCTCTCTCTACTCATCTCACTCTACACACCATACATTTTTTAGAAATGAAGGGGAAAATGGTGTGGTACCATTGCCTCTACTACCATTGCCACCACCAAAAAAAAACTAACCCTTACATGAGTGTGTGTATAACATATACAATAAGTACACATCACATATTTTTGTTGGTACATTTTTCTTCTTGCACCAACCATCCGCATTGTGAATTGAGTTGAGTGAAAGAGGAAGGGAGAAAGAGAGAGAAAAAAAGAAAAAAAGGATAGAAAAAAAGAACGAAATGTCGGTGGAAAAAGCAAGAAGGCAGTTTAGTTTAGACAGAGGAATGGCGAAGTTGCTGAGATAATAGGCCGTACGTTATTGTTGATGCTCCCCGTGAGAGAGGCGCACAATGTTATAGCTCCATTATTTTTCTGTTTCTTTTTTTAGCTGTGTGGATAGAGTGGAGTTTCTGTTCCATCTACCAAAAAAGCTATCCTCCTCTTTCCATTTTCCTCTTCAGTTTTACTTTTTTTTTCTCTTCTCTGTTGATGCACACGTTTATGACGATATATGAAATTCATCTGTGCATATGTACTGCGTCTACATATTTATTCTATAATGTTTAGATATATAATATTATCACTACACAATAACAACAATATTCAAAGATATCATATTGTATTGCCTGCACTTTTTTTCTATAAAAGAGAACGTGGCACGACCATTATTATTACTGCCTCTCTACTACAGGTCGTTGTAGTTTGCCTATGTGACTTTTTCATTCTTTATCGTGTCGTTATTGCTTATATAGTCTCTAAAAATATAAATATATTTGTAAATAAATATTATACAATACATACCACCTCCACCCATACCTTTTCCATCCTCCTACTATTCTATTTTTTTACTTCCTGTACCTTATCTTTCTCTTCTTCATCTTACAATAAAATGTATAAACAAGAAGAGAGACACACAACAAGACAGGCAGACTGAGAAAGAGGCAAGAGAAGGAGAATGGGAGAGAGTAGATAGAAGAAGTTATGGCAGTCACAATTGCTAAAAGATGTCTTTTGGGGGATGAGGCGATTGTTGTAATGGTGAAGGATTTCTACTTTGAGTAAATAAGCATTTCTCTTTTTTCCTCTCTCTCTTGCTGTCTAGCAGCAGTGGTAGTAGCGGCAACTCTAGCATTTTTATTTTCTAGCTCAAATGTGTGCTCTCTCTTCCCTCTGTGCTTTGTTTGAAGATAAAATTAAAGACATAACAGAGACCAAAGTTGTTGTCATCACGTATCCAGTGTGTATTCGTTCCACATAGTTGATTAAGATAAAGAAATAAATATAATAATAGATGGTTCACAGATACAGATATACGTAAACTGTTTACACACTATTTTCATACATTAAACATTCTGTTGAGAGTTCTTAAGACAAGGCAATAAAACCCTGTTTTTATGTACATAAATAAATACTACACTACTGCTGGATGGAACAGGGCAGGGAGGGACAGACAACAAAATGCGTGTATGTAAGTTTTACGTTCGTTAAAAGTCCAAGTCAATTTCGCAGTCATCATAACATATGTGTATTGTGATGGTGATGATGTATGCATATCAGCTTATGAGGCTAAGCTTGAAGAAAACATGTATATCTGCTGAAAGAGTCAACGAGAGGAAAAGATACAAGTGCACTAGAAAATAAACTAGATTTCCATGCCCTTTTCCCTCTCTTCATTTTTTTTTCTTTTTTGGTCTCTCATAGTCAGTCCCTCTTTTTCTTGCTATCTACATAGACAGACACACAACTTGTTATAGTGCAACTTAAAGAATTATTCTCATGTTTTCGCCATTTTCTCTCTCGAATGAGCGTTATGGAGAAAATCCTCGAGAGATTATAGACGGCAATTTTTCATGGAGTTCTACCGCTTACATTCATCTACTTATTTTTTTTCTTCCTTTCTCACTGTCTGTCTTTCCTGAGATGCTTCTTATTTTAAAGCTGCTGCTGTTTTCTTTCAAGTGCTGAAATTTCAAGAGCCTAAGTCTAACATTCGAGAAGTGTAAGGGTTTCTGGCTTGGTGTTGTATTGCCTTATTTTTGCGTGAGCATATATAGTGCGTAATGTACTTCTATTTTATGACATAATGTAAAAATTGGTGCTAACTTAAAACTTGTTTTATTACATTTGAATCAAATTTTACAAGTAATCTAAATAAAAAATATATTATAATACAAATCTTCATTTTTATCATGTTCATGTTTTATGCGTATTTGACAAATGGTGATTTTGAACATCTGTCGCCAATCATTTTCTCACCTTTACGCATGCTAAGTAGATTTAATTCTATTCAATTCACTTTACAGATAATACGATCGTGATGTACACAATATAATCCCGAAATAAATGTTCTTTTTCTAAATAATGAGTTCAATTTATTTCTGAGGTTGGAAGGAACACTTTGTATGCTTTCATTTTCAAGATTCCACTTTCCAATATTGTATTTAGGAATAATAGTTGTACTTAATACTCTTACGTTTTTTACAATTCACCTTTTTTAACAAGAAAAAGGAAAATGAATTCTTAGCAAACAATGTACTTGATGATCTGGGTTGCTCTTAAGAGAAGTGGGAGCAGCTTAGGCCTGGTGGCTTTAAGATGAAAATACTACATTTTGTTGTGCTTCTGCTTGTGTGTGTATGTGTGTGAAAGAGAATAAATATGTGCCATTTACCATTTTGCCTTGCAAGTCAAGATAAAGTAAAAGTATAAACAGAGATCTAGACTATTTGACATGTTGGTCTGTTTACTCACCTATTACCCCTTTCATTTGCTCAGCACAGCACTAAAAAACCGCTGGCATTATAATCTGTGGCTGCAGCGTAGAAAGTTTTCTTGTAGCCGTTCTGCATTTTGAAAGAGAAATGTGCCTTTTGTGCAAATCCAAACGTATTTATCTCTAAATCGATTGTCGTATTCACAAGGAATTGAATGGAATTGTCGAATTTCGTCTCTTTCTCTCTCTCAATTAAATTGGATATTTGGATTATACATTATTTGAGCCCCTACAACCATCCCAGAAACGTCGTCTTCGTTATCTCCAGTAAACAGACTGATTTACTGTCGTCCCATCACAACAGTTTTGAAAGAAGATACTAAAGCTTATGCTGCTGTGTTTATGGTACAATATATTTCTTCCCGTCATCATTATCATTATTAACAAGTATCCACGTTTATTATAGAACATCACATCATTTAATAAAAAATTTCTTAGGATTCCCAACTAGTTTACTACCTACCTCGGTTTTTTTCTTATTTGACGATAAAATTACGCCCTCTCCTTTCTTAATACAGAAAGCTAGCAAAGCGAAAGAATTCGATTTGAAATTGCGTTTTCTTAGCATCATAATCTCACTAAATGAGAGAAAACACACATTGTCGTTTCTCCTCCTTGTATCGTGTAATATCCTACCTCGTCAGTCATTACTACATATCATTATTACTACTATCATATATAAAGGTTTTAAGTATTAAATCCAATATCATCATTTTTCTCATCTTTCTTTTTTGTGGTTCATCTTTCCCTCAAATCATCTTCTCAGCATTCTTCATTCTCTTCATTTCCTTCTTCATCCTTTTTCCATGCATGCATGCTTACCCTCACTCGTCTCTTTACACTGTTTCTTCATCTTAATAGAATTTAGATTTTTTATCCACTACATTATTTCACTGCTACTTTTTTCCCCAAGAAATTGCAGTTTTGTGGTATGATAGAGGAGGGATCAGCATCAAGGAAGCCGCGTTCCCATTTTACTGGTATATAAAAATGTTAATGTGTTTCCAAATAATAATGCAAGTGTACAATTACATAATTTAATCTATACTAAAGTACATTTAAAATTCCTATATAAAAATGCAATTTTATTTTTATGTATTTATGAACTTGCAGAGCAGATTAGCAATATAGCTTACTCCTTTTTTCCCGTCGTAATAATAATGTATGTAAAATATGATAATGTGCGGTTGTACTTGAGAATGCTCTGGATGTATATGTACATATTATATGTACCATATATATACATGTAATGTTGATTGATGTAAGGAAATTCCCTTCGGTGACGTTTCCATTCCATTCATTGTGTTAAACACTTGGGGATATCCACAATAGGAAAAAAAGAAAAGAGGCTTCATAGTTTCTTTCTGTCTCTCTTCTTCTCTTCCAACTCTATAGAAAGTCAGTCAAGTCAGAAATGCTCAGGCTGATTGTGCTTCTTTCTCTCTCTGTACTGCTACAAGCATAAGCAGCTCTCTCTGTATGGATGTGTGTATGTACATGCACAATATTATGAGAGAATAATAGCAACAGCAGCTGAACAGGAGTATGCAATGGTAATAGATGTAGTTGGAGATTCCTCCTCACTCTCATTTTCAAAGAAGTTGATGGGCTTGGAATTTCATTTTGGATATTCTATTTCAAGCTTCAATGATCATGTTTTCTTTTGTCCTGCCTCCAAGCTAAAGCTAAAGTGAAAGGAAAAGTGGAAAGACGGATGATGAGGTAAAAAAAAAAAGTATATAGGCAAGAAAGAAAGGAGAGAAGGTAGATCTACATACACACACTCCATAGTCTTATGAAAGAGTTATGCTATAGGGAAGGAGGAGGAGATGGGTCCTCTCACACTTGTGTGTTGTGGGCATTGTACACATATTTAGTATACATCTTCCATAAAAGTTTATATCTATATGAGTTCAACAAGCCATATCATCCTCATGACTTTTTCCCTTCTTTCTTGCTTTTGTTTTGCATGACTTCATCCACTTGGTGCATCCTCGTCGCTATACATTTCTTGATTCCATGAAAGAGAAAAAAAAACGAAAAAAGGAAAGAGAGAGGCTTGGTTAGTGGGTGATGCTCGTGCTTTTTTGTATTATCTTTCTATTTATTACGTACACCCCTTGTACCTACCACCTACTCATCTTGTGTGTATCTTTTTATCATCTTGAACAAAAAAATCATCACTTTGTATTGTTGCCTTATTTCTATATAACTTGTAGTGACTTTTTTACGGAGAGCATATAGAAATCTGAGCGATATTAATCATGATGTGGGAACATGGCCTCTGGAAGCAAGAGAAGGAATCTGAGGTATTTTTTTCTGAAGGATTTTTTGTAGCACAAAGGGTTTTCACGGTGGAAATATTTGTTATCATTTACTTATTAATGGGATTGTGTAGATCCTATTAATTTTGGGGGAAAGTTGAGAAATTAGAAAATTGAAATTCCTGTGGCAAACTTTTTTCTTTCGCTTTCTAAGAAAAACGAATAAAAAACTGGATGCTGGAGTTGAGAATGTTGTGTGTGTATAGTGGTATTAATATTAATACTTTGTTGTTGGTAAATGTTGCCTTCTTGTGTAGTTCTAGTCAGGAAAATGAACTAATTGTTCATCAAAAGAAAGGGAGAAGGAAACAAAGTAGTTTTGTGTGGCGGCATCACAATAAGAGTCAATACATCCAATCAAAGGGGACCACAAACAGCCTCTGTGTGAGTTCTTGTATGTGGGCGTGTTATGTTTTGTCAATTCAATTAAGTCGCAAACGAAACCTACAAATGTAGAGATAAGAGAGCGAAAGACATGAGAGTTTAAATAGGATGTGGCACACATACACACAGATAGAGTGAAAGAGGGAGAAAAAGAGACTTTGCTGTTGTTGTTTTGGAAAAGGTTCATTTACAGTTTGTTGTAGTGATGTGTGTGCACGTATTCCTTGCAGAAAATTGGAATGCAAAGCGGGTGATGTTGCTGGTGTGCCCAGTTTGAAATTGAATGTTATTTTAGAGAGAAAACAAGGAGCGGCGGCGGTAGGATGTTATGCTGATATGTGTAATATGTGTAACTGCATCATCCTCTTCTGATTGAAGCTTCTGTATTTCTTTGGTGTACATACAAAATATTCGGGTCTATTGGTATATTTGTGTACTTCACTTTCACCATTTTTTTGTTGATGTTGTTGTTTTTGAAGTAAGTAAGGACATTGAACGCGTGTAGAGATGTAGTGAAGAAGAATGCTTCACTCTCTGTCTCTCTTGTTATGTTGGTGTCTAAGAATATTAATCGCAAGTGACATTGTTCACTACGATATTCTTTTAGCTTTCACCAAAGACACACAAACAGAAGAAAAATACGTGAATATGAGATGGACATATGTTTCCCTGAATTTCGCAAACTTTTAAACCAGATATCTTAAACTAGCGATGCAATAGCTGTGTTCGAGATGAAATGAAAAATAAGTTTAGCATATTGGTTACTTTTTTTCTCTCTACAAGACGGACAAACTGAGTGGTTACTTAGAATAGCAATAGTAAATATAAAAAAGCAACTTAAATGTACGTGTTCTCAAGGCGTCTAATTTGTGTCACAGTCACACTCTATATTCCTTTTGCTTGCTTTTTCCCAAAGTCACACGGGCAAAATGAAGAACACGGCTGCTTGACAACACATGGGTTATTATGGTGTATATGGTTGCTTCTTTCTACATCAAGCTATCTTTCCTTCTTGTCCTAGTCATCATCAGAGAAAACCCAGAGAACATGGCATCTCTGGATTTTCTTTTCATCCTGTCGTAATACGAATTGAACAGAGAATGTCAGAGAGATGTTAGCAAGGTACCAAGATGAAAAAATACCTTGCTGGAATACAAATAGCTTTGTATGAGTGAGTAGCCTATATGCTTTTGTACAAGAGTCAGCCTGTCTCTCAAGTAAAAGAAGATACTTGTTTTCCCTTGCCCTTAAGTCAGCTCTGCATAATTTCCCTTTTGTCTACTCGCTGACTTGGCTTGCAGAATGTACTCACTTTCACTCCTCTTGTATTTCTCTCTCTCAAACACAACCATTTCTCGCCTTTGTCTTTATTGGAATCGATGATGATCAAAACGAACAAGATGATGATGCTGCTTCCTTCCACTTTCAAGTGAAATGTTTCATTGTTTTCCCCGAAAACCATCAACACTTGTTCTGTCTCTTCTTCTTTTCACACACACAGATATAATACCATGTTTAATTTCATGAAGCATCTTTGTCTATATACATTTCTTCCATTCTTTCAATTTTCAAAATGTATGTATACCATTATCCCAAATTTGCCCACTAATACCACATGACATGTCGATACTCTACACCGAAAACACATACCTTAAGTTCATGGACAGCACAGTATTGAAAATAACCTTTAGCTACAAAGCTTACTGAGGAGGACAGAGAAGAGAACACTTAACACCACCGCTCACCTTTGTTTCCTCAAATCGGATTGAACTTAATTTTGATTTGACTTTCTACGGTCTATGTTAGTTCTCGTGAAGTTAAGCAAAGGATGAACATGATATAACCCTAAATTCATTCGAGATTTCCCTTCAATTATTAAATGAAATGCGATAACAACAAAATGCCTTAGCAGGTTAGCTTTTCATCTTCATCCTACACATATCATCATGTCAGTTTGGCATGTCTTGATGAAGAAGTCTGAAATGGAGTCAACATAAGTCGGAAAAAATCAGTCTGTCTGTGAAACGCGATTTTGTAGTGATAGTCAGAAATAACTTGTCATGACATTGTTTATCTTGTTACGTTTCCTACTACTCTTTAATAACATTAAATCACAAATCTGATTTTGGTCTCTTACCTCAATGCATTCCTGTAGTGTTCAATGGCTTGTGCTGTATTTCCTAGATCTTTCTGGAGGTTGGCGAAGTTGTAGTGCATTTTCGCATTGTGAGGAAGCGTTTTAAGCCCGGATCTAAATGAAAAGGAGAAAACAATAAAATTTGTATAGAGGCAATTGTAATTACAATGGAAAAATACAAGGCTGGATGGTACAACTCAAAATTTGCATTTCTCTTTTGAAATTAAGTCTAAAAAGTAAAAGCAAAGCTTGAACATGTAAACAAATAGCTACACGACAAATTAATGGATATGAACGAGAGAGGAAATAGAAATTGGTTTAATGAAAGAGTTTGAGCAATTTCATGAAAGGAGATAATCTTTAAAATGAAATATCAAGCAAATGACGAGGGTCTGACTTGGTTGGTTAACTGGATGGATAGGTTTCGAAAAGGGAAATGAAGGGGATGAGTGTGACTTTCAGTTACCTTTCGACTTGCTCAATTATCATCACAGTATACAGTGTCATGTACAATGAGCGACAAATAGTTATACACTGAAAATATTCTGAGTGCAAAGTCAAGCGAAAGTAGAGAGAGAGAGAATTGAAGATGAAAGTCAGCCAACCCTTCTACTAGGAAAATGGTTGTTATTAGTCAAGAGTAGAATTGGAGGAAAGATGTGAGGAAGGAAGAGAAAAATAGAGGCAACAACGGAACCCTGTATTTTATTGTGGAGACAGAATTGAGTGAACTGGTTTACGCCGTGAAAAAGCAGCAGTAGCAAATGTAGTAGTAAAATATGCTTTATCGCTTGGTCGTCTTTAGACGTCGAGGTTTGTTTGGTTGTTTGCCTTGTCAGCAGCAGAAGGAGGAATATAGTGACATGCAAAGTAGTAGTGGAGTGCTACTACTATTTTTGGATGGATGTTAGTAAGCAGCATCATTGGAAAAGGCATTTTAACGAGCTCGCTTGGTTTTTCTCATGTTTCAGTAGCTCGACACAAAAGGCTTTTTTCAGAGGAAGGAGGGAGGAACAGGTACACAATTCTTTGATGTCACTCTGTCTTAATGCTTCACTGCATGTTGGGATTGGAACATCAGAGGAAGCACTAATTATCCTGTGGCCCCGGTGGGCGACAGGTGAAGAACATGGAAAGTGGATTCAATATATATTTATATGCTTTTGCTATGCTCTTGATGTTTTCTGCGCCACAAATTTTATACATTGTATAAAAAAAGGAAATAGAGTAAGTTTTATAACACACTGCCATTTAACATTCCTAGCATGAAACTAACTTTGGTTCGGTGCCACTGTTGGGGATCTCTTCTCTCTCGCTCACTTTTTTCCTCTTCTTCTTTTTCTCCTTTTTTTCTTGCTTCGCGCTTTACTTTGTTTAGTTTACTATACATTTTGTAGGATACATATATTTGTGTAGTTGCAAGCCCCCTAAAGCCTTGCAGTAACCACCAGCACAACCATCACTACTACTTCTGCTGTTGCTACTTTTTCTTTGGCTCATGTGTCTCAAATACACACGCCGTCATTGTGACTTGTGAAGACGAGAATGATGATGAGGATGGTGAGTGTGCTTGCAGTAGTTCTAGTCCTGCAAATGGAGGGAGGCTCACTGAGGCTGTAAATTGAGGCTCAAAAAGTTTAAGAAACCACAGAAAAGAAACATGAAACTTTATATCGACAATAACAAATGGCTGGAAATGAAAAATAATTTTACGTCAACATTTTACACACTTATTGCATCTCTTCTTTCCTACCATCTCTCTCTCTGAAGCTGACTCCCTACTTATTTGCCGCTTCGTAAATAGAGATCCAGTCAGTTAGTTACTATTTTTTATTTAGCAGGCAACAGCCGCCGCCACGCAAGTTATTGTCTGAGGAGAGGAGGGTGATGTCAGGTATATGTATATAAAAATGGAGAAAGTGGCGAGAGTAGCTGAAACAAGTATTATTATTATTATCATCAGAACAACTGTGGCTGCTACCTTTCACTTTGTGTCCTCTCACAGAAAGATAATATGCAGAAGGGTGTAGTGTATAGTTTCCTCTTATCTTGTGACAAAAAAGGAAAATGAAAATGGAAAACGAGATGTAAATGGGAAAATAAGGGAGCCAGATTTAGAAACAATTTAGAATGTGGGGAAATGCTCGTCGAACCAAGAGAAAAAAAAATTAACAAAGTGTAAGGAGATGATTGAAAAGTGGAGAAAATTGCGAGATACAGAAAAAAAATTAAACAACTAGATAATGGAGTATATATATACATATCTGAAAGCAATATTGAAAGTTTCTTACGTGAAGAGAGATTCTCGGCTCCTCCAGTCTTGATTCCGGATCCATGTTTTATACGCAAACGTGGTTAGGAGAAATATGAAGAATAACTTGGTCAGGTTGACTTGCACAGATTTTTGTTTCAGACTCATAATTCTTTCTGCACCAGCACCCACGAGAAGACTGAAACCAAAACTGTCAAAAGGCATTTTGATATATTAGTTTTCCTCCTTGCAATTAAACAGACGAATAAATAAATCATCCCACTTAATCACACTTCTTAATATTCTATTTCCTTTTTTTCTATATTTTTCCGCTATCGCTTGCTCTTTCTAGCTTACTTGTTTCTTTGGTTTTGTTGGTAAACAAGATAACAATACTAAAAATAAATAAAAAGTAATTATGATTCTACTGGTGAGTGAGTAAATTGATCTTGAAAATCCTTTGACCACACACATATATGAACCCCATTGTTCTTCCCTTATTAATGGACCATGAGAAAATATTATTTAACTTCACAATTCTCACTCGATATTTTCCAGCTTTTGCTTATATTAGTTAGCAAGCATTCATGCATTTTCCTGCAAGTTTTGTACTAGAATATAAGTTTTTGTTTAGCACAAACCTTGTTTTTTTGTGATTCCTCTAAATGCTCTTATTTGTCGACTTTTAAAATATATATCCATTGTGTTTTACTAGAACGCATACTTTGTTTGTTCGCCTTTCCTGAATTACAATATGGGAAAGTACATAATAATCCTGTGTCTATGTGTATGCATCTCTCTCCGTCCGGATACAAATATATAGACTAACAAAATATTACTCAAAAACTGTAAAGCTCTTCTTTTCCTTCTTCGTTTGTTTAGGGAATGGTAGTGGTGGTGGCTGGAACTTGGATGCAAGCAAAATGCCCGTATTTCACTTCCTTACCGTCATCTCCGGCATTCATGGGCTGAATATATATCAATGTCTATGGTTTCTTGTCCCAGCCACTAAACGAGAATTTACTGTTATTTTATTATGAAATTACCCTGTCTCTAAACAGAAACGAGCTTTTCTCTCCCTGCTCTCCTGCTGCACTCCAACTATATAACATACAACAACTGTACATTATATTCACTTGATATGCTGCACTGCAAGTAAAAACAACTGATACTTAGACCGAGAGAAACATAGAGACAAACATGTATACACACACACTACTTGCCCGTTTTTTTCACTCATTTAACCCACTAAATCCGTGAATATTCACTAGGTCCATTTCTTCTTTCCGACTTTCATTAGTTTCATCGTCATTCGTGCATACTTGTCTCACAAAAGCGGAAAGAAAAGGGGATATTTCATGAATACGTAAGTTGAAAAAGGAGTTTTCTCTCTTTGTACATTTCTCTCCCTGCTGCATAACCATACTCATATACAAGCCAAAGTAATAAGTGCTTAAATGTGCGACTCTTCCTGTAAAACTAAAATTTTACCCCTTCTTTTTCGTCCTTTTTCCATATTATTAGCCTTTTGTACAAATTGTATTGTACTTATTCCCTCACTTACAGCATAACACAGAGACAAACTGTACTTACTCTACAAATCCAACAGACCTGTAGCTTTTCTCAATTTATGAATGAAATTAGCTCCAATCTAATTTTCACTTCAGCACGCTTCTTCTCCTCTTTCCCCTTTTCTTCTTCTTCTTCAACAAATCTTACATTTATTTCCATTGTCCTCTCCTCCTTTCCTTCATTCTTTTTTTTATTTATACTAATTCACTTTTATGCATGAGCAGGCAAACCTTATTATTCTCGTATTATCTATTAATTTATGGATGATCAGGAGGGTATCTTAATAGTTTCAACTACTAACAATAAACTAAATTCATTTCTTATAATTTACAACTTTTCTTGCATTTATGTTTTTTCTTAAACTTAAAATGTTATGCTGCTTGCTAAAAAATCGATTTTAAGGATGTAATTTTGCATTCACTTTTTCCTGCAAAATGCGCAAGGTTTTCTAGTTAAAAAATGCATTTGATGTAGCTACGACTTTTTTTTTGAGAAATGATGGTATTTAGTGATACACTGAATTGTATTGAATTGAAGTGAAAACATTTGAAGAAAACATTCCTTAGGGAACAAGAAAGATTGATCAAGTAAAAGTCAACAAGTTTTTTCTCGTTTGCCCCTTCCCCTTTTTCACTTTCTACGACTTTTTCATCATTCCACTTACCACACTACACGTTTTACCAAAGTCGCTTGCTTCAACCACCACCACCACCGCTCCAAAAAAAACTTGTAGTTTCTGTTACGAAAATTTGTGAAGATACTTTTTTGTTTCTATTTCCTCTTTGACCCTATCCATTCCACCTTTTTAGTTTGCTTCAACTAAATAACAACAAGATTTTTTTCTAAAATAAGCATATATCCAATGTTTTTATAGATGTTTGCCATTTATAGCTGGTTTTCTCTGATCTTTGCTCAATTTTATATATCATCCCACGTATTACAAAAGTTTTTGTGTGTATGCATGTCTAGGAAGAAGAGTTTCTTTGATGATTTCCTTTTTGAAACGGGAAAAAATACACAAAAAACCAAATGCCAGTTTATACAACATACCTATATTACTTTTCGGTGGTTTGCAACTTGTTTATATAAAAGTTTATATATGTTTATGTATAACATTTATTTACAAGCTTATATCCAAATGTACCCACATGTGTGGGCCTACAAGGTTTTATTTGCTGTTTTAGTTTTAACCCAAAACGTGTTAAGAGGAAAAGATGATGAAGGAGCAGAAGAGGGGAGCAAGTTGAATAAGAAAATACAATATACCTTCAACTCAAAAAGGGTTACTCTTCTTATTGAAGTTTTTCAGTTTACTTTTTAAGTTGTGTTTTTTCCAGCGGTAAAGGTTTTTTTTAAGTCAAAGGGGTATTTTTTATTTATATAAAAAGATACTTTTAATAACTGTTGTAAATAGAAAACGATTCTTCAGTGCGATGCGATGATGGTAGGGATATGAGAGCGTCGTCGTACTTTCTACGTTATTACCCTCACCTTAACGTTTCATCATTATCATTTATACAAGGTTTCATATTCGTGTGGAGATGATAGCGATTACACAAGGTTGTTGTTTTACTCAATTTTTATTTTATTTTTCAAAAAAAAGTAAGCAACTTGTTTTCTTTACTTACCTTGGAATATAAAGAATCCGTTCAGCAACAACAAATCCAACTCGGAACAGGATGTTAGATGCTGGTACAAAGGGAATGATGAGGAACGTTAATGCTACCACCACATCTCTTCTAGTTTCCCCCTGCACACCAACAAATAAATACTTTAGTTGAATATATCCGTATTTTTTTAGGGAAACTGACAGTGAAGCCAGTTTTTTTTCAGAGAGTTCAATAAGTCGATCGATCAAAAAAGTGCCTTGGCTTTTTTCTTGTTTTTCTTTCCATCTTCTATCTTCTGAGAAAGAAGGCTAAAAAGAAGATGGAGATGCAAGGAAGAAGTTTCCATGTAATAGCTTTCCTAATAAAAATCAAGTTTTTTTTCCTAGCTAGCTTTTGGAGATCTACAGACAGGCAGCTTATAGTTCATGCTGCACAACTGCAAA
The DNA here is from genome assembly GCA_034699025.1 of Entomobrya cf. arborea Gr-Col-00668. Lineage (NCBI taxonomy): Eukaryota > Metazoa > Arthropoda > Collembola > Entomobryomorpha > Entomobryidae > Entomobrya > Entomobrya cf. arborea Gr-Col-00668. Next base: position 32,942 of record JAQIWN010000391.1, read on the forward strand.
GTGTATGTATTGGGTGCACTATTAAAATAACTATTGAGAGTCACGTCTTCCTTTGAGGCTGGTCTTTTGGACATCATATTTATTTCTACGCTCTTCATCTTCTTTAGGGAATCATTGACTGCAATATCCTACCAATACAAGCGGGATCTGTCTTAGAAAAAATATAGTGCAACGACAGAAGCATCACAAAAATATTTCCCCACTTTTACTTGGAAACATACACTCGCTTTCCCATTTGCGTTTTCTCTACACTGTTTTCATTCGTCCTCCCTCTATTATCATTATCATTATTATTGTGATGTTGTGGAGTATATTTCAATTCATACGCTTGCATTTCTTTTCTTCCCTTCATGCCTACTCGACTTTCTCGGCCCCATAAACACTTTTTGATTATGTGTGCAAAACGTATCATTAAACAAACTTTTAAATATCTAAAGAAGTGTAGTCGTCAAAGAGTAAAAAAGTCATCTATTAAAAGTCAGGATAGTCGTTTTTCTCTCTTTCTCCGCAAAAGTCTGCCTGAAAACTTTTAAAGATTCTTCAACTTCAAGGGAAAATATATAGAAGGAAAACGCATACATAATACAACATGGCATAAAAACTCTTTCAACTTTGTTAGTTTCGTATTATTTTCAAAGATATCATACACATAGATGATTATATAGATGTAAAACGTTGTATAATGATTATAGTGCGTTGCCTAGCAGGCAAGGTATATGTATAAACGTATATATATATATTTTAAGTGATGGAAGGTTCGTCAAGTGGGATCGTGTTGTTTCTAATGAGTTCCTCATGAAACCCCTTCTTTATTTTTTAACCACGCCCTCACTCAGACTTAAACGAAAATTCAACAAGCATCTTTCCTTCCTGGCTAGTTGGCTAAAAAGGAAGCTATTGCCACCATTTGAGTAATGAAAAAAAAAGATACATATTTCTTCAACGACTTACCTTTGAAAGAGGATATACACAGCAGACGAATAGGAATAGGTAGAATAGGAGACAGAGTGGCATACGATTATCCGTCCAGCTCGATATCAATGGGATGGAACCCATTTGCCAGTCGTAATTCAATGAGACGGGCGCTAGTAAAAGCCAAAAGTTGAAAGCAGGCAAGTATGCAAACGTCCGAAATCTGGAAAAGTTCCAATCAACCATGTTACTTGAACTCATTGTGAACTCCTAAAATAAATACTCCTTCTTGCTTTCATTTTTTACTATCTTTAGCAATCCTCCTTTCCCAAAAAAATAATATAATGAAATGAAATAAACAATGTCGAATAAATACATAGAAGCCTGTGGTTGATAGCTTTTGAAATTAATGGTACTAAATGCATACAAAAATTATTATTATTATGGTATCTTCTCTATCGTCGTGTAACTTACCTTGTATACTTGCACCTTGTGAAGGATGCTGGATTGTCTTGATCCGAAAACTGTGGTAGAGACCCTTGAAGCATCAAAATGCGAAAGCAAACTAGAGAGAAAGCCTACAGAAAAAAATATACAACAAAAATACATGTTTATAAATTGATAATAATTTATTGAGCTTGACATGAACCTGAATTTTTTAACAAACAGACATACATGCATGCATATCTTTAAGTAAATCCGTTGACATTTCAAACCCCTTATTCTCATGTCACGAAAATTTCCACTTGAATACCAAAAAGTTTCCCGCATAAATTTAATGTGCCATTCCAAAAGAAGGAAAAAAATCTTGTTTGAAACTGCTGCCGCGTGACTACTTTCAAAATTTACTGTTTCCTGTGTCGTTTACCTTTCAAAACTTGAAAACATGAGTAGACTACATACTTGCCTGAAAGAAAAAAATCTTGCAGATGTTCTGATCTCTGTTGATGTTTATAGTGTTACAGTTATGCAGAAAAAAATATCACTGATTTTCTTCTTCCACTACAAAGAATTACGACTTTGATCAAAAAAGGATTTATTGTTATTGTTTGATTTTTTTTCAAGTACATGAATAACATTGAAATAAAAAAGCACATTAAAGAGAAGAAAGCGAACATCACCATTATTATTATAGGTTTTCTGATAATCTATAATGAAAGGGTAAATACAGTTTATTCGATGTGTGGATATAAAATGTACAGTTGGGTTATTTATTTTTCCTAGTACCTGTGAAGTGTTCTTATCATTTATTTATGAAACAATTGAAAAAGATCGTACGTGAGAATTCTTACAAAATGCCCGGTGACGCAAAATTTCGAAAATCCCGAGTACAACTTTTAAAAAATCCC
>JAQIWN010000392.1:0-35184 GCA_034699025.1 Entomobrya cf. arborea Gr-Col-00668
ATAAATGCTGCTGATAATTACAAATATGCGCATTCGGGAAAATGACACATATTGTTAGAATCAGCATTAAAAACTACGCCAAAACATATAAATTTCATTTAAAATTTCCCTCATGCATTGGGGTATATCCATTGTAAGTTCTTTTTATGCCGGCTGGCAGGAATCTGTAGATTGCATTTATCCCTCACAGCCAACAACTTACTAAATGGACAACAAATGCTTGAAAGTGAAAACAAAGCAATTCGACTTGAACGGAAAATGTTGAGAGATCAGTTGAAACCAATAGGGTACGCCGCAAATAATGAACATGTTAAGCTTCTGATGCTAGGTAGCAGTCTACAAAATCATTATTTGCTATTAAATAAATTACAATTTAAAAATTACATCAATTTTAAATCACTAGAAATTCGGAAATTAGTTCGAAGAGATCCAAAAACCGATATATTAGGTCTTTTGATGTATGGTCCAGCAGCAATAATGGTTTGGATTGGAATAGCTTGGCCACCTGTCGCAACATACTTGAATTTTGACCCAGGTTTCTATATTTTTGAATATATTTTCTACCCTACGGAAAATCAAAATACGTTTACAAAAACTACAATGTTTGTCATTAGATGTTAAGCATCTCAGTGGACTGGTTTAGAAGTTTCGAGATCCTTTACGTTAATACTTGTTGTGTCTATGTCGTACTGTTGTGTATTCATGAATTGCCTACGGTTTGTCTATTCAATTCCATGGTCAGAAAAAGGTTATAACGAATACACAAAGATTCGATATTGCAACCAGGTTGGAAAAGAATCTGTATGGATTTTTTTTTTTTTGTGCAGGGTTTTTTATATGTCTTTGTGGTAACTGGTTGAATATATTTTGGTGGCGATTTATACCGATTGAGGTAAACCTATCAATGTGTCTGATTACCCTTGTCGTGTATTTTGTTATATTCGAAACAGTACCACAGGCTATAGCCTGTCATGAGTTTAGTAAGCGGTTGGTAAAGATTTGGAAGTATGAATGTATGGTAGCAGAAAGTAATTTGAGTAGAAAAACGAAAAGAATATGGATTAGAGTTCTTAAAGCCCAACAACCCGTTACTATATTTTGGTGCAGCACAAAATTCAAGAAGGATACTAATGTAAAATATTATTCCGATATTATTGATTACCCGGTAGATTTGCTTTTGGGGACTAATGCAGAAAAATAAAACTGATTGACTGAAAGAATTAATTTTGTCCCCTAGAAAATTTACAAGCATACATTTAGATTTGATAGTTTAACTATTCGATAAAATTTATCATTTTAAAATAACATTAACATACTAACAGGTTATAGTCCCGAGATGCCGGGACATGGGCGAGCCAGTAGGTGAACTATATTCATAATTAAGTATAATAAAGTAAATATCCATGCTAATATTTTTGTAAAACTGACATTTGACACGCTGGCATTCTTGGTATTTAGCCATGAAGGCCTGCTAACCATCATAAGACTGTGTAGATTCAACTGCTGTTACGTATATATTTACATGTGTTGTAATATAAGGAAAAAAGCCTAATTTGCTCTAACGTAGCCTTTCAACAATGATTTATGGGGTTAATGGCAACGCGTAACAAATCTATGATTAAGTCGAATATCAGTTTTGCAGAAAAATGAGTATGGATAATTGGCCCTGTGTCAAATAGAGTTTGTGACAACCTCCGTTTTTTAGATAAGCCGGTGAAAGAGTTAATCTGATCCCTTAGAACAATAATCTTTTTTTTTTAAATTCAAAGGGTCAAGAAATGAACAAAATGACTATCTCCGTTCAGAAGCAAAAAGTGTAATACATGAGCACTTATTTGTTTGTCTGCGAATTTCACATGTTTTTGCCTGGTATATAACCACATAAAGTGTACTAAGCATCAAAGCCAGGCTCGAAGAGCCAAGTTGGCCGAAGCGCGGCGGGCACAGGCGACGAGCGAAGTACAGAACTTGGAAACTAGTACAGAATATCGTTTTTTCTAGCAAGCGTAGCGAGCGCACTGCCAACTTTAAATACCGTATTGTTTCCATGTTTAATTATATTTTGAGTTACCAAGTTGGAATAATTAGCAAAAAGCCGTATTGGCAATTTACATACAAGCAAAACAGCATGTTAACAAATGAAAGTGACCCAAATGTACATACTTGGTAATATTTTCTTGTCCGCGGAGATTGTCAATCTTTTCATTTCTCGACCCTTTGCTTCAAATTAAAAAAGATTATTGTTCTAAGGAATCAGATTACAGGCTTATCTCAAAAAACGGAGGTTGTCACAAACGGCGGATTTCACACAATCGGATAGGATTTCATACTTTATTATGAATAAAATTCACCTACTGGCTTGCTTGTATCGGAGCGGCACCTAGGGATTTTACCCTGCTAGATAAATTTATTGTATTACAATGTCTTCAAGTGAACATTTATGTTAGTACGGAGAAGAATTTTACATACGTTTGCTTATTAATTTACGTACAGTACGTAGGTTGTTAGGTACTAAATGAGCCGACTTTGATTTGTTGTAATTTTGAAAATAGCAAATGAATTGAGGAGAAATTTGTACATCAAGATAGCCCAATGTCTAACTTAAATATGTGCCACGACACTCGGCACAAGATGATACTATCCAATGAAGCCACGCTACTAATGAAAACATTTAAAAAATTAAAACTAACAGCGGTAAAAAAGTGAAAAATACGAACTTTGGAATGCAATTTTTTTGAAACCCTTAAACTTAGAATCTCGACAAATGGTTTAAAATCTTACTTAAATCAAGATCTTTGTACATGCATTATGGTAAACTGTTTTACTTGCATGCCTTTAGTTTGGTAGAGTATCATTACGAACGAGTTTGCTATAAAACGTTATGCGCAAAACTGAGTCTTGATGCAAAATGACACCCCTCGCCATTTTAACAAAATAAAGACCTGTGACGAAGTGGAAACTAAAGATGAAACATACATTCAATATAAGCCTCTGGTGACCCTGACTTTGATTTATTTTACAAAAATGTAGAAAATATTTTAATTTCAAATTTTGAAGGCAAAAAATCATGCAAAAATCGGCTTTTTACAATTGTTACGGAAAACGCGACATATCCACGGTGGAACAAGTTAAGCCAGAATGATTTAGTACGATTTTAAGCTAGACCGTACGCTATCCAACAAAACAAATCTTTGATGATTTGGTTCCCTGGATCTGTAATTATGAGCCAACAAAATCGGCTCATTTACCACCTAACGCCCTACGTACGTTTTTGGTAATGTTACGACGAAACTTGATAATCTGTGCTGTACTAACGAAATGAGGGTCAACGTTGAATGTTTAACTATCAAGATGTAACCCAAACCTAATTTACCAAGTGATCATCTTAAATGTGTCGTAATCTTACACAAAATTCCCGAAAATTTCATACAAAGTGTGAATTTTGTACGGCAAAATATCTGTTGGTTCCCTCTTCATGTTCTAGGGGTATGAAAGTAGAATGCATTGGATAGCATAATTAAATAGCATATTCACGGCACATCTATGCTTTACACAAGACACGATTAGATTTCCTGATAGACTCGCTCAATGGTACAAGCTATACGTTTGTAGTAAATTCCACTCTCTAGGGCAGCTGATTTTTTCGTTATCACATTATATAAGTGGTCAGATAAATGCAAAAACTCCTATGTACTTTACCTTATTACAAATAATTTATACATATTAAATTAGCTTGTTGTACTTAAGACATCACTTTACTAGTTTTGCATGTAATTTTTAAACATTTATTTCTACAAGTTTGATTAATAATAATCAGCCTTTGTCTCATAATCTACATTTTATCATACTACTCACATTTCAAACAACTTCAAATATGTTTTTGTATAAAAATTAAATATTAGCTAGACATTTTATGCTTTACATACAATCGTCCGTCCCAATAACTTGACAACGTCTATGCCTCGTGAACCGAACACATCAAGTATTGTGTCGTAAATTCGAATTCTGTTAAATTTATCGGTGACATTATTTTAATTCGTCCAGGGTCTTTGTTTGTGAATTTCATCTGAAGCCATGTCATTTCCTTGAAGGTCTTTTAGTGGCAATCAATTATTGAATTATTGATATAATATTTTATGCAATACATATGCATGTTTGACAAAACAAAAGGCAAACATAATATGCTTTTAAAACGTCGATCAAAAAATTGTAAAACAAAGAAAAGGAAAGAAGTTTGATTTCAAAGTTCAAATATCGTATTGTTTACTTCAAACATTGTGACAAAAGGTTTGATTTTTGCTAATACCAGATAACTGAGTGACAGCTCAAAGGAGGAGCGCAAACTGTTCTAACCTTTAGTTTCCCATTTTCCAATGTAATTAAGTTCTCGTTAATATCCATTTATGACAATTATTATTGCCATATGACAGAACAACGACAAAGTGAGTTTATAATCCCATTTAGCCAAGCCCACAACTCTAAATATTCTGCTTCAACAATTCTGAAATAGCTCTGAATTTTTTTTATTCTTCGAACTTACTTGTCCTCTACATGAACTTAGCTTTGAATGGTGGCCAAAATGATTCAAAGACATCTCATCTATTTCAAACTAATTTGCCAATTTTGCCAACGGCTTAAAAGCATTGATCATCAGCTGCTTACTTGGGAACATTCCAAAAAAGAATTGTACGTAAAGAGGTTCGAAAAGAAATCATCCAACTGGAAAATCCACTTCTCTGCTTATGTCTTGTTTACAGTAGTAGTCGCCGCACAGAGTGAATTGTTACCCATACATCCAGAAGTGAGTTTTATCCAAATGTTGATCGGAAGATTTGGAATACTTTGTCATCTCATCTTTCAAGCAATCATGGTAATTTGTTACCAAAATGCTTCTCTCATTGACGCATACGTGAATGGGCTATTACAATTCGAGCACAAATTCTCAACCCAGCTAAACAAGGTTAGCAAAAACCACAACAAGAAGGCACTTGAAGTGCTTAATGTGGCATTTGCGTATGGCTACATTGGAATGATATCCGTACTACCCGTTGCATACGTATACGTCATACACTGGCTTTATCCATGCGGTCCATCATTGGCTGGGTATGTGGTTCTGAAGGAATGTGGAAATCGTAAAGTAATGCCGATTTTCAAGGAAACTGGAGAATTGTTCCTAAAAATTCTGATATTTGTTCTAAATCACTGGTTTTGGGCAGTTGGGTCAAGCATATGTTTGTTTCTGCTCAGTGGAATAATAATCCTTTGCTCATTTAGTTTCCGGGAATACCTTCAGGTCATTCAGTACAGTTGCTTGACAAGACCAGAGAATGGATTGAAAGCGGAACTGGACATGGCGATCATCTACAGGCACATACAATATTTGGCTATCATGATGAACGAGATTCAGCAATGTATTTTGCTGATTGTGATCGTCGGACTGATATTCGGTCAGTCCTGTTCGGGAACACTGATGATCATGCTCTCTACAAGGACAGGAAACACAGTAAATGTGTTGATATTCTTTGTCACAATGACGGAATGCATTATGGCAACTATGGCAGTGTTTGGAGGGATGTCGCTCACTTTCATAGAATCACAGAAATATTTCCAAGAACAAAAACAGTACTTAGTGGAGAGATACAAAGTGACGAGAAGCCTAGAACAAAAAATGGACTACTTTGGAAATCAAATGCAGAAAACGATTCTATAAGTCGTGCAGCTCAATCAAGTTTCGATTTGGATCTTTTAACTTTGTGGATCAAAGGACACCACTGAACAGTGTTGACTTTGCAAATGGAATAACCGCTCAGCTTTTGCTGCTTCAGTGGAACTAAAATCTTGCAAATAGTTTTGTAGTACACTTTAGTGTAGATACCAACGTCATTTATTAACCAACAAGAAGGCAAACAAAACAAAAGCTTTAAATATTTAGGCTTAATAGCTTTTTAACATTTAGTGTAAAATTTGTCGAATCTTATTGAATGCTAGGCAGGTAGATAATGACTGGACAAGCTAAAACGACATCTACTTTTACTATAGGTTAAGTTTTATTGATGGATAGAGTATAAAGGAAATCTGATGTGTCTAAATATAACATATTTAAGTGGTGCACAGTCGAGCTATGACCTCGGTTGTGACGAGACCGAATTCAATTAGTAGTATCATGCAATCAGGTGGCTTCTCAAAATATGCTTAGTAGTCACAACCAGGATACTTTCAATTAGTCTTTTAATTACTTTAAGTATATAGGTTAAAGTATAATTTATGAGTTATTCGTAGCCATTTGAGTCCTTCGATTTAGATATGCCTACTTCACAGCAAATGGTGGCCATTAGATATTTCGTCAATGTAGGGAAATAGCAAGGATGGTTAGTAGTTACAATTACAAAATCTAATGATGTAATTGGATTACTTTAAAGTAGTCAGTTATCCAATTCTCAACCCAATTATTAAGAAATCTGTAATCAGTATTCAAAAACTAAGCGACAAAAATGTAATCGGTGCAATCAGATTACAGATTACAGTTTTAAACAAAAACTGGAGTACTTCGAGCGAAAAAATGTTCCATTCCCTATATATAGGCCCAAAAAATATTTAAATCATACTAAAAGTACAAAATGCTAACATTTTTCTGGATAAATGATGAATTTCATGTCTTAAAAATGTAAATATGTACTGACATTGAGTATTGCTCGATAGTTACAGGGTTATTTTAAAGTAATCTTTAAACAACTGAGACGACCAATTCAATAATAACGGTTAGATCCGTTGTCAAGCATGATTTTTCGAAAGTTGAAAACGATTTATCAAATAAGCAAGGAAATTAGCTAAACTTTCGAACATTTATATTATTTCCAGACGGACAAACTTTGATTATCGTAGTCAACAATTAAAAAATCATGGAGACATAAAAATAAAAAACTGTAACCGCTACTATTGCGTTCATCGTCTCAACTTTTCCGTAAAAATTGCGACAGTTGTAGATAAAAATTCAAATTTGGCAGCCAAAACATTCAAAATAAGATAAAATAAAAAACGTATTAATGGAAACCATACCATTCCCAGGATTATGCCATGATTTTGTTACATATAGTGACGTAGATTGACTGAAGTGAAATTGGAGGACAACTATGATTGCAATACCTCTTTTTGCAAAATCAGTACTAAACTACGGAATGTACCGAATTTAGAAAAAACAAATTTCAATGGTAAATTAAATTGATTTACAAAGCACAATTGTTTACAAAACATTTAAAGTCAATTTTTTTTAGCTTTTAGTGTACAACATTCGTAATTGGGTCGAATTTTATTATTTTCTTAATGAAGAAATTTTGGTACATAACTGAATCAAATTTTGTTTATTTGTTTTAATTATTTATTAAACACTGTTTTAGAAAAAAATAATTCCAAAAATTTAGCATTTTGGTAAGTAATTGAAAATTGAATACGAAAAATTACGAGACTAGAAAATGTATTTAATGCTAATCATACTAATATTGCTACTACTAAGTCATAATTTTAAGAAAGAAAAAAATTGTTTGCATGTAAAAACTGTAAAATTTGAAATGTTTTAATATAAACAATCTTAAATCAGCACGTTATATTGTAAATGGTAATAATGGGTTTTATTCTTGATGTTTAATTCAACAAATTGAACGCTTGTATTGTTAGTAGACAAGAAACGTTTTTACATTAGTGCATAACATCCGACAAGTAAATTTTTTGCTAGTGTTAAAATACCCTTTTCCAACAGAAATACTTGTAGTCCAACAAAGCATCCAATAAAATACACGACAAATAAAACAAATATATTTCTTGGCATTTCAGCACCTTGCGCTTGTCTTCATTCAGATCGGCAGTCAAATTCATTTGTTTTTCTTTAACTAAACTTTGTGATCGTACACTTCCAAGGTGACTCGTTACTAATCTATTCCACCAGTCAACAATACCTGAATGTTCCATACCTCTTAGCCGACGTAAAGCAAATAATGGAAACCAACCAACAGGTTTAATACTAACTTTATTTCCTAAAATATCATCAGATCCAATCGAATTTTTGTAAGACGTTTAATTTTCATACGGGATTCGTACTCCTTAATATTAGGATAATAAGTAAAGTAAATACAGCAGTTTTGCTACATTTTTTAAATACAGCAAAAGAATATTCCTTTTGTAGAAGTCTAAATGCCATCTGTACTTTTAATACCATCTGTTTGTATTTGATATGAGTTGAGATATTTAAGGAAATGTGGTATCATATTAAAACTACTTCCAAGTGCGAATGATTAAAAGGTTTTTGGACATGATATGATGTTTGGATTTTCTTCACTGAAAATATTTTTATTAGAGACTGCAGTACAGAATCAATTTCTAATAATATCTTCTTCTTCGTATCAGCTCTATGCTCTAGTGTGTACGCAAAATGATTATTTGCACGAATTGTACTTAAGAACATTACCAAAAGATCACCTTGTCTGGGTAAATAACTATTTATGTATAAATCTCCCGTTTCCGCATATATTTCATAATTGCTCTTAACAAGCTGTTCAAAGCTTTTAAATGGACGAAACTGTATTGGTGATATCAAATTATGTAGTGTCATTTTTGAATGCATTACTAACTTCAAGTATACCAAATAATAAAAATGACGCCATGAATCTCAATTTTAACTTATCTACCCGAAACAGGTATTCAAGAAAACAGAGTTGATTGCTCGGTCAGGTTTTTAAAAATTATTGAAATGATTTTGAATCAAGTCAAAGTATTAAATTTCCAATTATTACAATCCAATTATTTTTCTTAAGTTTTTGGGTGTGAAGAACGATATATGATTTCGATTGTAATTCCTTGGGCTTTTATAGAGTTTGCGGAATACTTGTAGCAAAAATTGCTTTCACTGAGTTTCCCAGCTTGGCCATGTAATTTGATGAAAAATGTTGTTGCTTCTGAGAAATATTCAAGCAACGGAGTCTTGGAACGATGCACATGGCAAAGAAATGAGTACCCCCACTTTTCATATTTATTTTTTAAATTGATATTACACTTCATGTTTTATGTCCCCTTTAACGAGTTTTACAATCTAGCTGAAAGTGAAGAGTCGGCAAGTATTGATTTTAATATGTTTTCTCGTCTGTGGTCCTTTCCGCTCGGTAATACTAGAACGCGTTGACCGATTTTGCTTTTATTTATCATGTGGCTTACGAAGATTAATGGCAAGAAGCCTAATAATTCAATCCCATTTTGGTCAAACACCAAGCTCTAAGCCAATTTTTTTTCAACTTGTTCAAAACGTATAATTGAAAAGCGTAATCGAAAGCTCATAATGCAACATGGTCGTGAACTATGTGTACCTTAAGTCACTTTGACCTTAATGGAACAACAAATTGGGCCAACTTCGCCATAATCAGATACATATAATATGGCATATTTACCAAAAACACTTTTTATTGGCAATCGAAATTTTTTCTGGTTGACATCTCATTTTCTAGCAAGTCACAAACTGTTTTTTTAAAATAAAAATTGGTTCCTCATTTATAATTGCTTAGAGACATAATGCCATTATTGGATACTTATCATTTGTCATATCTATCAAAAACGGTTTTTATTGGCAATTTAAATTTTTACTGATGGACATCGCATTTTTTTAGCTAAGTCACGAAATGTTCTTCAAATGGAAATTGATGCCGCATTTATAATTTTTTAGGGGCGGAAAATATTCCTAATTTTTAATTTTTACTGTGAATGCTTTCAATATATTGACCAAAGCTTCTACACGAATAAAATATTACTAAAGATATAAGATTTTTTATCCTACTTTCTTTACGCATCGCTCATTGCTAGTATTTAGAAGAGCAAGCAAAAAACTATTAATCTAATTCAAGCCTTTTATAAGGAACATTTTTCTTAAAATAGTGTCAATTTCTCCGTTAGGCTTTTAAATGCAGCAGAATAACTTCCAAATGGATTTAGAAAATGTCTATGGTCAAGTTTGTATCAAATGCTTGCTTAAGAAAATAATAATATGTTATGGGAAATTCTAAGGACTACAACTTTTAGCCTTAAAGCACCTGTGAACTTTTAGCGCACAGAAAAATTGAACATAAAAAACATCGTTTTTTTAAATTCTATTTACGATTTATCAGTTTTTACAACCATAGATTTTATAATATGATTAACTGTATTTTTCTTAAGCTTATTTGAACATAGTTTATATCACATTTATCAATTGATTGATTTCTCTAAATTCGTTGTAACCTTCAACTTTAAACATTAAACGAGCCTCGTGTTTGATTTCATTAGGTTTTATTTAATAATTGGCAACATTTTTCTGTAGAAATTCGGAAAATTGGCCAAAAGAATGCAAAGCCTGATATATCAGGTCTTTTGATGTATGGATTGGCAGCAACACTTTCTCTAGTAGGTATTGCATGGGCTCCATTTGGAACATACTTGAACTTTGACCCGGGCTACTATTTCTTTGACTATTTGTTTCATCCAATGGAAAAGCGAAGTTGGACGACAAAAACTGTAACAAAAGTCGTCAGGTTTGTTGCAACACAATGGAGTGTGATGGAATCCTGCAGATCGCACACGCTTATATTGATAGCAGCCATGTCGTACTGTAATATGCTTATAAATTGCCTTCAGGCTATTTCGAGGATTCCACTTTCAGAGACGTCGTTAAAGGAGTATACGAAACTTCAGTATGTTAACCACATTGGAAAAGAATCTGTGAAAATATTAGCTGGGCTGATGATGGGAGCTGGATTTGTAATTTGTGTTTGTGGTAATTGGGTGAGTGTATTTGGATGGCGATTCATTCCAGTTGAGGTAAACATTGCAATGTGTCTAATAACAGTGGCTGTGTACTTTTGCATTTACGAAACACTACATCGAGCAATAAAATGCCATGAGTATAGTAAGCATATAGTTAAAAGCTGGGATAAGGAATATCTGAAACAAAAAACACCATCGGGTAAATTTAAACAAAACTCGAATGTCATTAAAATAATGCAAAAAACTTGCAAATCACAACGACCCATTACACTGTACTTTTTTAGTGCAAAGTTTAAAAGGGAGACTAATGTTAACTTTTACTACGGTATTATTAACTACACAGTAGATATACTTTTAGGTACATCAGTTTCCAAGTAGTTGGCAAAAAGTATATATATCAAACACAATTTTCTGTGCTATAAGTTATAATACCAAAATACTTTTTTTCTAATGTCTGAATTTGTTGTTAAGAAAAAATATTATTAGTAGTTGTCATATATATTGTAAATAAAAATAAAAATCTAGTCTAAACTAGCTTAGGTAATAAAATGCAGAGCGGGAAATTTTTTGTAAAGCATTATAAAAATACATGTTTTTATTTTTAGTTAGTTCTACTGTCATTTGTTAAATAAACACATATCCCTTTTCTGAATTCACTTTAACATCAACTGCCAAAAGTACATAAAAAGTAATGTAAATGCATTAATTTTAAATAGAAATATAAGCTAACCCAAAAACACGTGTGAAGTTTATACTTTACTTACATAGCGTGTAGGCACTCCCACAATAACCTTAGTTGAAATCCTTTAGGTTGCCTTTTTTAATGATGCGGACCATTCGTTACAGAGCTGGTCTTTTTTTGTATTGAAAAAAAAGTTCACTGAAACACGATATGTATGCATGCAACTAAAAGAATAAATGTTTGGGTAAAATAATGCTAAGTATAAATGTAAAGATGATGAGATAGATTGTGTGCATTGTCCTGTAATTTTTTTTTAATTGCATGCACATTTTAAAAACTACACGTTTGCTTGTAGAAAATACAGTCACTCTCTATGTAAATTTATTAAGTCGTCTTCTTATATGGCTAGATTGGATGTTATTTTTACTTTAAGTAAATAATTTGTGAAACTAAAAATAACATATGTATACTTTTATGTTAACAAGTTCTAAAATAAAATCTACATTTTAATGTGCCAATATCACAAAACCACACAAATCTTAAAATAGATCAATTGCTTTATAAGAATATTGATTTGAGTCATTTAAATTATTGCTTTCAGCGCCTTCGTTAATAATGTATGTAATGGTTGAAGCAGTTGGTGCAGGGCTTATTTGCGACGCTACAAAATAGCTGGTGTTCAGATGTCATTAATAAGGCTCATCTGTTTACCAAGATACTTGCTCGGGGATAGAGAATTCTTCGGGTATTCCGTTGGTAATCCATTGCATGCAATGCTGATAAGATGGTGACATAACAACTGTATCAGATTCAAGAGCTTGAATAACACCTCTAAAAATGAAAAATAAAGAAGTCAGACTTATTAAAAGGAACGTAATATAAATAATTTAAAAAAATATCATCGAAGACGGTACAAATTTTTTCAACTATTACTTACTGAACGTTCGGATGATCAATTCTTGTGCTGGTATATACTTCCGCTTGGTCCATTGCACTTGCCTGTTTAGATTCGGCCGATGTTTTTTGTAATGTTCCATGAGTGATTTCAGATAAGTGTAGGGGTTTTACCAATGAAGTTGGAACTGACATAGTTTTAAGATGGAGTGCGGGAGCTTGTTCTAAGCTTAATAATCTTTTTGGTTTTTGAATTGCAGAACAATTTGTTTGTAAAACATTAACGTTTTGATGCTTGCACTTTTTAAGTTCAGATTCAGTTTTTACATACTTTTTCCTTAGCATACCAAACTGCAGAAAAATTGTTTGATATTTTTCCTTCAAATGTTTCTTGTCTTCTTTAAGCTTATTATTTTCTTTGAGCAAATTTAAAATCTTTTTATCCTTTTCCTGAATGTCTTTTTGGGTGCTATTAAAATGGGTCTTGAGATTTTCAAGGAAAATGAAGCCATCCTTGAATTTAGTTTTTACAGTAATTCCATCCTCTGTTTGGCAATCGCCTAGTAGGTTGATAAGTTGTACAATATCACTGAAAACAGCTGCACTGTTATCATCTTGAATGGAGAAATTATTAGCAGCAGGCTCTGAATTATTGTAGAAACTTATAGTACTATTTGAAGGCACTTCAGTCCTTTCTAATACTGATTCCGGTAGATACAATAAATTAGGTTGAAAAATATTTTGGATTTCACTGTCACTTGAGAAATTGACACATAACATTTCATTTGGTTCACCCATTTTATTTAATACAATCTTTTTTAAACTGTGTTTGATCTTAGAAAAAATAAGAAATGGTTTTGCGACGATTAAAAGTAATCACCTCTCAGAGTTTTCTGTAAAAAAGTGTTATGCAAGTCCAACTACAACCAAGTTATTTTTGTTGACACAGAAGTAAATGTTTTACTGCGACTAACTCGATATATTTGGATACGTTTCTTGGTTCTAGAAAAGACTACATGTTGTGCCTAAATAAGTATATTGTTCACAAACATGAATACAAATGTACACAAACCCTGCTTATATGCATGTTTGTATTATTTTTGCATCTGACAAAACGTAGGATCTAACATAAAGAGTGGTTTCTTATTGTCTTATGCATAGCATCTTAAAAACTGTTCTAAAAATACGAGTAAAGGACCATTTATATAATTAGTATTGCTTGAAGTATATGCATATGCTGCCTGGTAGTTCCAGAATGTTAGGAATCCTAAAAAAATGTGTAAATGTACAATTATATGACAAGTCAACTCACTCATAAACTGCATACGTTTTGTCTAAGTTTAAACTTTGTATATTAGACTTATGTATTATGCTTCTATTAGTAAAGGAACTTGTGCGTGTGAAATAATTTTCCTGTTAAAAAGTATTAAGTGGACTTGTAACACTAAATAATTAAAAATTCATTAACTAAATTATAGAACCAGTATATTTAAATTTGTATGTATTATTAATAGCAAATTATTTGATATGATCGTTCATATTGTAAGTTCAGACCAAGTTTATAGTTTCTGTTACTTATAAAGTAATTGATACTTTTTCGGCTAGGAATAAAATTGATTTTTGGTTAAATTTTTATCATGATTTACACAAAACTATTAAAATAGAAAATGAGTTTCAGCTAAAAATAGGATCAAAATCACAAGTTGTCATATGTTCTGCTTACAACTTGACTATAATTTTTTAAGGTTAACTTTGCTAGATGATGCTAGATTATTTAGTTCAATTATGCTATGATAGATTTGATGATCTTTAAACATTTTATATAAAATTTAGTATATTTTATTCTTAACAAAAGTACTTGAGAGTTTGAACGAAACCATTAATCTTAAATTCGTACTTTTTGATTGCAAAATATTTCGGAACAGCTTCAGACGGAAACTTATTATTTTAAACTTGTTTAATCCTAGTAAAATTTTACCTCTGGTTAGTGAAAAGAAAAATATCTGGAACTATTGAACTTCAATTTAATCTCCAAAAATGAGCACGCCACTTATGTGGAAAGCTTTTCAACTCTGTTGTTCAATTAATGACCGCTTCCTTTATCTTAATATTATTTCCCCTGACGCAAAAACTGAAAGGTTCTACATTGAAACTCGTGTTAAAAAATTAATTCCATTTCACCTTTCTTCCTGCGTTATTTCGGCAAAAGTATTTTGTATTTTTCATTTTCTTGCAAGAAATCACTTGAATCCAAATTTTTTGTACGGCCATCAAGCTCCATTTTACATGGGACTAGCAGGTATACTTTTGTTACACCTTGGTATTTCAATTAACAATGTTCTACATGGGCATGAAATGTTCGAATGCGAAAATAAAGCTATTAAGCTTGAAAGGCAAATGCTCGGATATCAAATGAAGCCTGTTGGATACGCGGCAAAAACCTCCCATTTTGAGCTTCTGTTTGAAGGTAAGTTTTTAAAGTTCCAGATTTTCAGAAGACTGAATTAAATTAAAATATTTTTTCCTACAGAAATTCAAAAATTTGGCCGCAAGAATGCAAAACAAGATGTATCAGGTCTTTTGATGTATGGCCTAGCATTAGTAGAGTCTGCAGTTGGTATTCTATGGGCTCCGTTTGTAACGTACTATAAATTTGATCCTGGTTACTACTTTTTGGATTATTTGCTCTATCCAATGGAATCTCAAAACAAGACGATTCAAATTGTTACGATAATATTTAGGCTTGTAACAACCCAATGGAGTGTAATGGAAGCATGCAGATCATTTACTCTAATATTGGTAGCTTCAATGTCTTACTGTAACATGCTCATAAATTGCCTTCGAGATATTTCGAAAATTCCCCTGTCAGAGAAAACTCTTATTGGATACAAAAAAATACAACTGGTAAACAAAATTGGAAAAGAGTCCGTAAAAAACTTAGCAGGACTAATGATGAGTGCTGGATTTATAATTTGTATTTGTGGTAACTGGGTTAGTATATTTGGATGGAAGTTTATTCCAATTCAGGTAAATATTTCAATATGTCTCGTAACGCTTCTTGGCTATTTTTGTATTTACGAAACCTTACCTCGAGCCATCAAATGTCATGAGTATAGTAAGCAACTTGTTCAGGTTTGGAGTTTTGAATTTGTCATAAAACAAATTCGGTCAGGAAAATTTTCAAAAAAAATAGACAAAATAGATATCAAATCATGGCAGAAAACTTGTAAGGCTCAGCTTCCAATTACGTTGTACTTTTTCAGTGCAAAGTTTAAGAGGGAGACTAATATTAACTATTACTACGGTATTGTTAATTATACTGTAGATTTGCTGTTGGCTACTGCGGCGTCCAACAAATAGAAGTAATAGAAAACAGATATTTTTTTATATATTTTTGTAATTTAAAACCGCTAAATTTAACTCGCAATTTATTATTTATTTGTAATTTCGAAAATCAACAGCATTTTAAAAGTGGATTTATTAAAAAACAAATATTAAAAGTTTTTGCACGAACCATGTTAAACGTCCAAAGAATTAAATTAAAGTCTTTGTTCAAAATGGAACAAGATTAAAATATATACGTATACATTACATTTACAAACAATATAAGTATATTATGCAAGTTTAAATCAATACGGGTTGTTCGTTTTTAAAAATATTCGATGCACAAAATTTTTTGTTCCAGTACAAACTCCTGTTTCGAAAACGAATGCTAATATACAAGTACAGCATCCAATTAGATAAACTATAAATATAACAAATATATTTCTTGAGACTGAATTTTCAGTGTTTTGTCTGGTTGTTTTTTTCTCGTCTTTGCTTAAGGCGTTAGTTTTGTTATAATACTTATGGCCTTGAGCACTCGTTGAATATACTGTAGCCATTTTATTCCACCAGTCAACAATACCTGAGTGCTCCATACTTCTTAAACGGCGATATACATATAAAGGAAACCAACCTAATGGCTTAATACCAATTCTACTAGAAAACATGGCATTGTCTCCAACTGAGATTTTACTAAAGCCTTTTGCTTTTAAACGTGATTCATACTCTCTTACATTTGGATCGTAGGCAAGAATAGCAGTTTTATTACATTTCTGCAACAATTCTAAAGATTGCTCTTTTTGATTAAGCATGAAAGCATTTGTAATATCCTTTTCAGACAGCGTTTGGCCAAAACGATATTTAAGTATTTGTGGTATTATATTGACCGCTTTCATGTACGAATAGTTCAAATATTGTATAATTTTATTTGGCAATTTTATTTGTTTCTCAAAAAATAGTTTTTTCAAAGACCCCAAGACAGAATCAATTTGCAACAAAATGATAGCTTCAAAATCTTCAGATTTTTCCTCTGGTGTGTACACAGAATGATTATTTTCTCGCACTGTGGACAAAAATATGATCAACATTTCGGCCCTATTCAAATATGAACCCGGGATTCGAAATTTTAAATCGCTGGATTCCGCAAATATACTGTAATTGTTGTTGACAAGTTGATCAAAACTTGTGAACGGATGAAATCGTGTAGGAGATATGAGTACATTAATATTATCATTTTTATACGCATTGCTCAAAACCAGTATAGAAAACAGCAAAGGTGCTATTATTAATCTAGATTGTAGTTCATTTTGCAGAAACTTGATGTCCGAAAAGGGTGACGATTGCTCAGTTAAGTTTTTAAATATTGCCAGAACTATTTCCGACAAGTTTGGATGTAGTGTTTTATTAAAACTTGTGAAATATTTGAAAACATGTAACCACATTGTTGGAACACATACAAAGAGAACTATTAGTATCAAAAGCCAGCAGTGAAGATCAAAGCTGGAGAATAACACAAAGTAAGATCTTCGGTCAGGATATGTGTCCCCACAGCTAATAAACTGGATTCTGTGTGGTGTGTACTGAATTATGAATTCAGCACTTTCAAACTCGTACCCAAGGAACTTTGTTACTTGTATAGTTGGTGTGATAGGGTCCTTGTCAATAAAGTAAAACTCTACACGGCGATCCAGAACGTTTTCAAAATATGTCAACATTCTGTAAGCAATAGTTTCTGGTGCAGTTAATTTTCGTTGATTTAGGTTTCCATTCAGTGTTTCAGTTGAAATTTTAAAATTGTTAAAAATATCAGCGTTTTCAACAAAAATGCCTAATCTGGGTAAATGTTTCGAATTCAGTACTGCTTCGTTTACTTTTTCTAAAAGGCTTTTTAAGCCACATAAGCTCAAATTTATTCGAATTTTTATTACATAATCAAAATAGGAACAGTACCCACATGGTAAAACAACCGTAATTATAACTGGTAGCGCTTTTCTAATTTTGGTGTACGCAATGGCAAGAAATATTTCGTGATACTGGTACTCATCAATTCTGGTTTTTATTGTCTCCACATATCTGTTAAGAATTTGCCCATCTACGACGTTTTCAAATACAAGTAGTCGTGTTTTATGTCGTAAAATATTTTGAATGTTTCCGATTTGATATATGTCACTCCAATGAAAGGTGAAATCATGTATATTTAGTATGTTTGATTTAGACGGGAAAATATATACACTTATATAGTAGGTCCATGGTCTAATATTCGCGGTGAACTGCAAAAATCTAATTTTTGTGCAAAATTCTTTCAATCCAATTAGATAATATTTCGAACTACATTTAGTTGAATTCGAAGTTAAATCTACTGACCCCTCTTTAAGGACTTTCATAGCAAATTGAGGAAACACTTTTACTTTAGGATGATCTGTAATCATCTTTATTTCATCATTGATATACAAGTAGTGTTGATAGATAAACTCATAAGACTTCAGTTGGATCAGGATACTGGGTACGTTTGACTGTATTATATTTACTTCAGCCATGTTTATGACCAAAATAAAGCAATTATCAAATTCAGGCAGAAACATTGACAAGTCGACGAAATCTATATTGGGGCTCTGTGAAATTGTATATCCTTGTGATAAGTTAACAAGTGTGTATATTTTGGAATTATAATTTGGCACATAACAGAATACATTGGCAACGCAGAAAAGTAAGCAACATGCGTTTTTAGCCTGAAACATTTTAATGTTTTATATTGGTTTTGGTCCGTGTAAAAGAAATTACTATGGGTAATTAATTATCGATAACAGTTTGAATGCTTTTTAATGAACATTTTGGCAAAAATTTGTAAACAAAAATACTGTGGTTAAGATTTTCATTTCAACATGTTAGAATGAACTGTTTTTTTTGTTAATTTTGTTTCGGTAAATAGTTTGCATTAAATACTTTAAATGCTTTAAAACGCGTATATTTACACGAAAATTGCAGTTGTTTGTCACGCAAAATATTACTAGGATATGATTTTCAAAGAATATAAACTCAAAAGTATTTGTATGCTACAAAACTTTAGACGGAAACGTAAATTTAGGAAAATTTTAAGTGCTGAGTAAAATTACTTTGTAGCATTCGTCCAGTTGTTATTGGTACAATGCCATTAAATAACCAAGGTGAAATAAAGGGCCTTAATATTATTCTTGAAGTATTTATTGTAAAGTTTGCATAATACTTGTGGTGAAAATTAATTTTTAATTGAATTGTCTGTCCCATCCAAGAAATGAGTTTGACTATATTTTTTTTCTTATGGGAAAAACCTAAGTATAAAAATATTCTAACGCTACATTGGGCAAAATTACTGAGTACCCGCACTCGTTGTATCTAGTTTTTCAACAAGGAAAAATATTAATTTAATTATGGGGATTACTAAAGACGCGGACTGCAGATCTTATGTGCAAAATGAAAACAGTCCAACCCGTTATATTTCATCTTATTAGATGCTACTAGTAAATCTAAAATTGCTTCAGGAAACTAGATATAAAAGATAAAATTAAAAATAAAATCAACATTATTAAGTCCCTTCACAAAACACTTTATTAAAATAGATCAAACATTTGATAATAATTTGGACTCGTGTCACTTATAATATTGCCATCCGCGCCTTCGTTACTAGTGCATGCGATTGCAGTAGTGAAGGGACTCGTTTCCGTGGATGGAGAAAAATCCCATGTTTAGAAGTTTTTTAAAAATGGATAGTACGACCATGGATTCTGCACAAAGAAGAATTTATACCCAGAAGTGCCCAAGTTAAAGAATGTTATTAGTTAAAGTTTGAATACAAGGTACGAAAGAGTACCTCTAACTGGGACAGGTAAGGAACGCGGGTTCAGAGAAAGGACCCTAATTACAACCTAATCATGACATATTTTATTTGAATATTGAAACTCGTATCAAATTTTTATTTTGTCGTTGAAAAAATATAATTTTTAAAGTTTTGGCTTGTAAAATTTATTAATTTTTCTCAAAGTTTTTAAATTGTTTTTTGTACAGGAATGCCATTCGCTCAAATTGAGGGAAAATCAGTGATAACACGTATTGTGCATGGTTTTCTAATTGAGCCCACAGCAAAAACTCCAGTGCCTTTAATAGGTGTATACTCTTTTCTCGCCCGAACCAAAGCTCGCCCACCATCCTAACTTTTAAGCTGTTAAATGTCTATTGTTCTTTGACAGTGACATGAAGGTACAAAAGATAATCCGATAGCAAGAACTTATTGATGCTGCCTTTACCTGCATGTACACCTTCTTAGCTTTTCGTTGCATTTACCTTGTTCCCTAAATTTGCTATTGAAATAATTTATTCGAAGGCTACACTAAGTTGTTTTATAAGTCATCAAGTGTTATAGCGAAGCTCGAAGAGCTCAGCGCCGAAGCGCGGCGGGCACAGGCGACGAGCGAAGCGAGGGAAGTCGGAGCCGCGCGAGGCGGAGCGAAGCGACAGAACCCTTGGAAACTAGTACAAAATATCGTTTTTTATCTAGCGAGCGTAGCGAGCGCACCAACACACAAAAGCTGATACATTGACAGAGTGTGAGTTGTGGCTCTCGAAGCGAAGCTCAATGTCTTTACTAACGTAAAAAAAATATTTTTTCAAAAATGCCGATAGGACTCCACACATCAAGTTCCAATTTTTACATTTATGGTTCTGGGCGAAGATTGTCTCACTTTTTGACTAGAATTGTATCCCTATTCTCGGCGAGCATTGCCTCACTTTTTGGCGAGGATCGTCTCACTTCAACATTTTAAATCTAATTATATTTTTAATCTTTTAACGTAATCCTGTCTGATATTGACCCACTCGAACATAGTCACCAAATCCTTTAAGAGGACAACCATTTATTTATTTATTTAGTCCTACCTAAAAACTTGGAACTGAAGTTGACTCCAATCAAGATTAAAAATTAAGCTGTTAACTTTAGCTTAAGGTAAAAAGCCATTGATCAGCCAGGGAAAAAAATTGAAAGGTTTTAATTGTTTTTATACGCAGTATACAGAAACCAATGAATGAACAATAGCATATCAATCTTATTACAAATTAGTTATTAATATAACATTTAATAAGACTTGACTTAATAGAACGTTTACTCCTGTGCACTTTATGAACTTCCACCGTTCTAACCAACTCCTTACCTTTTCTTTCATGTTTTTGAAGTAAAGCCCCGGCACAATTTTTTACCCTACCATATGCACAAATTAATCATCCAATATAAATTCAAAAATGTACAAAGTTTCTTAACATAAAATTAACACGGAATGTTACTCGGTACACTCTCCATAGAAAGTTTAGTACACATTTTGTTGTAAATCTAAATTGATTTTCATATCCGATGTAAAAAGGTCGGCAGCAGTTTTGAAACTTGGTCAGATAAACTCTATCCTTTCTTTTTCTCAATTTACAATTATTCCAGGAACGGACATTCTTTTTTGAAGATACCAGTACAACTTTTGATGCTTCCAGTAAAATTACCCAAGTCCCTTGACATAAGATTGATCCCATTAGCAGAATTAACTTTTCGGTTAGCCCTAAATTTTTCCTTTCTCTTATCAAAGTGGAATTACAAATAATTGCACCGCATAATTCCAAACCATAACAGATCATTAACATTATACCCATTAAATCAAGGATTATTATTAATATTAACTCAGCTGCACGATATTGTATCGTGAAGGTTTCCAAAGCTCTAAATTCTTTTGTAGTTTGATACTTGTTTTCATTTAAACCTATTCGAAACTCATTTCTTAAAAGAGGCAAGTACTGAATCAAAACTAAATTAAACAATTACAATTAAACAAGACAATTAAATTACTAAAAAAGCAGAAGGTCAACTGAGTTTTTAAAACTAGCCAAATATATAAAATGAAGTAAGTAAAATATAAGCATATTTTAAGTATTTTAGACAAGTGAACGTTTTTTAGATAGAATGTTAAGTAAAATTGGTCATGTGGAAAAATTAGCCAATGTGCAGCCAGAAGAATGCTAAAAGTAAAAGCGACTATAAAGTTTGATATGATTGACCGGTCCCACATGCTTGTCCTCTTTCTTGTAGCAGTGCTTATCCCATATCTAGCATATTTGACTAAAATTCACCAAAGAAACAATTTATAAAATACGTTTATCAAAAATAATTTAGAAACATTCCATATTGAGTATATACCCGATAGATGATCACAATAAAACTTAAATGTATTCAGCATGGTAATAAAATCAGCACATTCATAATATAACATGGATAGTTCCAATTGCTGAAGAGCGAATATTATTAGCCAAGTGGAACTATAAAAAAAAGTTCTCCGGAAATTGGTAAAGTTCTAAAACGAGCTACATGACACACAAAATTCCACAGGGTGAGTGTATATTGTACAGAGTACAATAAAATGGTTGTGTAAATAGAAAATTTAAAGGCTTTGGCGTCGCTTTTGTATTTCTTGGAGACAGGATTCCAAATAAATGGTAGTACTCCCAATGTCGTTGAAATTTGAGTCTGGAACCGTAATAAACTGTATTGTAAATTTGTGTGTGGATACATTTTAACACAAAAATTCTTCAATATTTAGGATTTAACAGTCTGCTCGTTTGTTCAAACAGGATTTTAAAGGCGACCCCAATGCAATGAATATTGTACACGTTTTGAAATGTAATGGGAATGAATAATGAAAGCAATATATTCCATAAATAGTTAAGGCGTTCCTTTCTACTACGTGTATGACCTTTGTAACTTTTTTAAATATTCTGAGTCAGTCATTCGATGTAGTCATTAACCGATTTTTAAACTATGATAAAAGTTGTCGCACAAAATGTGTGTCGTTTAGATTACGATTAAATACCAGTTTAAATTACATGCCAAATAACTAATATTACAAGCAGCTTAAAAATTTTTGGTCGTATATAAATCACTAGGTAATATTTTTGCATACTTGTAATTTTTAGTTTAATGCATACAAATTTTCTGCTAACGCTAATCTGATAGCCTTAAAATGTTCCTTTTATACGTATTTTTTAATTTCTAGGCTAAGCCAGGTATCAGCCTTAATTTTATTCTTTTGTGGCAGATAAACAATTGGTAATATTTGTTTCCAATTTGTTGATAGGCTCCGGCAAAACGTGTAATTATGAAATCAGTTGCTAATGCTCACAAGCCCATGTAAACATCAAGATCAATTAATAGTTGTTAAAAATGAATTTACTAGAATACATAAGTCTGTTAGCTTAACAATATTAGAGAGAATTTTTTTTTTTGAATTTTGGTCCAAAATCGGCCCTTATAATAACCCCTTCTTTGATTAAAAATTTTCAGTAAAATTCATAATATTAGTTAAAGCAATATTTGAAACTTAACATTATTTTTTTGTATCTTAAAGATGATATCGGGGTGTGTTCTCATGTAACCACTGCTTTATGCAATACTGACAATTTTTAATAATAGTTGAGAGTCTGACATCATAAATTACTACTTACATTACGTCATGTTCCTGTTTGCGAGCAACTAAAAGAATTGAAAAGAATATATAGTTGGATGTCTGTAAGCATAATTAAAACTAAATGGTATTTTTATTTCATGCATGATTAAGCGGCTTAATAAGTTTTTTCCAATTTCACTACACTATAAGTAGTTTGATAACCGTAAATTAATTTAGCAGTACAAGGTTGCTTAATAATAAAGTTACACCAGAAATCCTGCGGGATTTATTAATACAAACTTATGCGTTGTGGTATATTTATTCTTGCTTACTATAGTTTCATAGGTATATACTACCTTAATAAAGTTCAACTTAAAGCAAAGGCCAGAATGTGTCACTGTGATGCATAAACTTAACTTAAAATGTTTCACTAAGATGTACACAACCCTCCCTAACTAATGTTTAAGTTGAGTTCCTCGTAAGCTAATTACCTGTCATGGCCTAAAATACAATGTATTTTATTTTTAAGAACGAAATTTATTCAATTTAATACCAAAAACCTTTTTATTTTCTTCTATTTCATTTTTCAGAGACGTAAAAATTCAATTTATCAAAAGAAGATTTATTGTCAAATTATTTCCATTGTTGGCCGTGTTCAAGGGAGTCATCAAATCAATAAAATTGTCTATGCCAAACTTTTGTTTTATCATCCAACAGCTCTTGTAAACCCTTCTTTTTACACGAATGGACCGTCGTAGTGTACCACTCAATTCGTTCTTGCTTCCATGCTCAGAAAGCTGATTTTTCAATCGTTGAAACGTTTTCTCAGATGCTTCCCACATTTTTGCCATTTGGTCTGTCATGAAAAATTGTGCAAACATGGTGAATATCCCAATCGTTCCTAAAAATAGAGGAACATACACGTTTTCAGTGTTGCTTATCGACAAAATTGCTATCGTTGTGCAAATGGACTGAAGGAATGTAGCAGCGATCAAGAGTTTAACCATAAACCAACCATTTAAGACCTCATTCATTATAATGCTTAGTATTTGAATTTCCCTGTACATTTGAAATGCTTCGTCTTTCTTCTCACTTGGTACTGAAATTACATGATTATATCTATAAAACGAGAGAAATGTATGAAACGTTAAAATATTTTTTTATTAAAATATTAAGCCAAAAATTTAAATTTCTTACAGTTCAATTGATTTACGCATTGTGTTGACACACATAGTGTACAATATTGCTCCCACTGTTATGGCCGTGTTGATCAAGCTAAATGCCCACATCCATATATTGAAAGCTATTACGGTTATCTTCAAGAAGATACCAATGGAGCCAATTTTGAACAACTTTGTATTGCATTCCGGAATCAACCAGTATCCAAGTAAGGATGGTTTGCAGCAATCGAACCAATGTACAACTATAGGAAATACAAGAGGAATAGTGAATCCTGCAGTTACTAATCCGTAGACAAGAAGCAACGAAAATCTGTCACTTAAACTTTCGGTTCGAATATGTGTATTTCGGTGGTGAACATGTCTGCCCTGGAAACTTAGTAGACCATTTATGTACTCACAAATCAAGTTAGCTTTTTTGTTACAGATTTGAAGCGATATGTGTGTTCCTATATTAATCAGTAAACCAATTCGATAAAGAAACAGATCTGTTTGAGATAGTGTAAGATGTGTTTGGTTTGTTCCGAAAGTATAATGGCTTTGGGAAGAGTATATTAGCAAGGCAACAAAATGCAGAAGCAGACCAGACTGGCGATAAAGTCTTTCTTTAGGAGACTCTACGCAGTGGAGTTTGTGCTCTCTATTGTTCCATCGAAGGGGAACTGTGTTCAGAACTTTGTTGAGTTGCAGGATATTTGAGAGTAATTTAAAATGTTTGATGATCATTTTTATTGGAATATTGTTTAATACACGTCGACTTACAAACTGAATATGACTTCTTTTCAAAGGTAGTGTTAAAGTTTTCGAAAGAACTAGCAATATATTTGCGTTAACTTTTCGAGTTGATTCATCAAATATTTCATGGAATAAAAAAATATTTAATAAGTATATAAGAGCTTTATTTTAAGCTTCGAATTTTTGGTTGAATAATTTTTTCAGGTCAGTTTTTGCCTACAAAGTATATAAAAAATTAAAAAGAAAAGATATTAGATAAGAGAATGCGAGTTAAGTAATAAGAGCTATATAATTTACATGAATGCTCGATGGTGCTTGTCTGTCTATTCGTCTGTCCGTAAAATAGATAACTCGCTCAGTCTTTGGCCCAGAAAATTATGGTCATATTTTACTCCAGTGTTGAAAATGGGCCGAATCGGTATACTCATGTCATGCCACAGCAGGTCAAATGTCAAATTTTGTGATTTTTATATTATTTAAATAAATATTAAATGTGATAAAACTTTGTGAAAATTGTCATCTTAAACACCACGAAAATTTCAGAAATTGACAAAAATTACTTAAATTTGCCAAAATTCCGTCACTTACGCAGCCCATTGTCCTTTGAAATAACTTCATTGAACATTTAAAGGTTTAAAAGTAAGGTTGAGTTTACTTTTTTATTATTATTAACGCTACATTTTTACGAATGCTTGCTAAAAAGTTATTAAATTTACGCATACGCTGGATTTATTATAAATTTAAACGCAGTGGTATCAAACTAACTCTATCTTTTCAAGCGTTATAAGATGAATAAATGGCGTAAAGAAAACCTCGATATTCAAAACGATAACTGAGTTTTAGACGACATGAAGTAATAATATGAAATAAATCTTTTCGAGTTTTCACACGTGTTTCAACAGGTTTCGGAAATAGAAATGGTAAAAACGAATCTGATAAGCGTTCAAAAAAGGCTTTCACCTCTGAAATCTAAATCTTACTGTCATGTAAGTCAAATTGTATAACTATCATATAACAGAATCTAAGCATTCTAATTTTGACGTTCAATTACAGCATTATGACTTCCATTCTGAAGTATAGCAAATTAACATGTCTGGTATCTAATTACACCATAATGTCTTCGACCGAAAATTTAAATGTTTGAGAAATGATGTAACTAATGCATATTATGGGTTGCTGTTTTGTAACATCTACGAAACCAAGTAATGGTAAGGCAATCGATAGCTCGACAGCTTTCTCCTATATAACTGAATGGTTAAATAAACCTCCAGTTTGACATTTCGAAATATTTGGTTGACTTAAATTGGAATGGTTTTTCCTAAATATGAAATTGACAAAATAAGCATTCATATAAAAAGTTCGGCCAGTACAGGAGTTTTTTAACTTTATATAAGCTGAAAATGAATTTTTGGTAACAAATTTAGTTGAAATACCTGCTTTGAAGATATTTTTTGATAGAAAGTTTATATTTCCTTATTTGCTGAAGACTTAAAGCGCACATGTTAATTTTTGGGTTTAACAGGAATTATAAATCTGGTTTGAACCACGAAAAGCAACTATTCTTTTAAGAGCTATAAATAATTTATCTGGTAGATTTGCCGACTCGTATACTTACGAAACAAGAAGTATCCAACTAATTTAGATTTCCTTTGTAGTATTCAGTATTCTTATGTTACAATTTACATAATTTATTTAAATCGCAGTCAAAACCACCCCCAAAAAACATCATTTTCTTTTACACGTTACATTAAATAATGTTAAAATCCAGTAATGTACAATCTGACGCTAAATCCAAACATATTTTGATCAAGAGACTTAAATTTAAGTTGAAAATAACCTATTTTTCTTTTATGTGTAGTTAAAAACTCGAGTTATTCAACCGGCTTCAAAATATTAGAAATGGTCAACCAATTTGTTCATTTCAACTGCGGTCTTCACAGAACAACACATCAAATTCTATGTCATCAAAAAATTTTCATCAAAATAAATCATAAGTTTGTAAAATTGCTGAGCAAAAAATTTACCCGAAATGTTACTCGATATACCCTCCATAAAAATATAAGTACACATTTTCTAGTAAATCTAAAATGATTTTCATAACCAATATAAAATGGACGGCAACTGTTTTGAAATGCTGACATTATTTTTACATCCCTTCTTTTTCCCCATTTACCATTATTCAACGATCGAATATTTTTCGTTGATGATACCAATATCACTTTTGATGCTTGTAGTAGCACAATCCAAGTTCCTTGAAACAATAATGTCGCAACAGTTAAAATCACTTTTTCAGTAAATACTAAATTGATTCTTTCCAATATCAAAGTTGAGTTACAAACTATAGCACCACACAGTTCTAAGCCGTACCCTATCATTAGTTGTAAACCCAAAACGTTTAGAATAATTTTTAGTATTATCTCAGTTGAGCGATATTCCTGATGTAGAACCGTCATCGACCGAAATTCACTTAAAGTTTCATACTCAATTTCTTTTTTACCGATTAAAAACTCATTCTTTAAAAGTGGTAAATATTGCACCAGTAATTCCAATATTAGATTATTAAAAAAACAAAACGTCAACTGGGTTTTCAGAACAATCCACAGGAACATAGTGAAGTATAAAACGTATAAACAGAATTTTAGTATGAATGGCACGTCCCAATTTTCAAGGATGTTAGTCATATAAAAAGGATCATGTGGAAAAATTAACCCATGAATAGCAAATAAAAGACTACATAAAAAAGCTGTAACAAAGTTTGATATTGTTGATTTGTCCCAAATATTTGTCATTCTCTTTGTTTGACGGCTGTTGTGTACTTTGATATAATTTGCTAAAATAAAAAAATTAAGCTCTACGTTATAAATTTTGAGGACCAATATCTTTATAAGGACTTATTTTTTACGATTTATTTTACCTGCCACATGTTGACTATGAAGCTTAATTGTGTTCAGTAAAGTAATAAATTCGTCACATTTGTAGTACAAAGCAAACAACTCTAACTTTTGAAGAGCAAACATTATCAACCAAATCGAACTATAAAAAAGTTCTCCCGTAATTGGTAAATTCCTGTAAATAAATATATGATGCAAAATATTCCACAGGACGAACAAATACTGTAGAGTGAAAAGACAAATTGTTGTGAAAACTGAGAATCTGAATGCTTTTGTATCATTTTTATATTTTTTAGAGCTTGAATCCCAAATGAATGGCAAAACTCCTAATTTAGCAGAAATATCGGACTGGAATTTTAACAGTTTGTATTGTAAATTTGTATGAAGATACATGGCTGATAGAATATCTTAATATCTAAACCAACAACATCTTACTAACCAAATTCATGTATTTGCACTGAATTCTGTTCACTGAAATGATCAAATTTAGCGAATGTTACCTGGCGTTGATTTAGTCTACTTTAAGCTAACTGAATATACTATCGTACCTTAGGTATTTGTCCTAACGTGTTTCAATTAGTTTTACTGAATTATATCTTTTACTTATTATTACACAGTATCCAACAAGACATTTAAATTGATTCCTTTATGCACGGCTTTTAGCTGTTATGTAGAATATTATTTGGGTTTATCCTATCAGATAAACGAAACCTAGAATTAGTTTTAAATTAATTGGTTTAAAAAAATCTATCAAGAGTCTAAATTGTGGGCTGACGTAAACCCACTTTAATCTATATTTAAATAACATTTTTGTTTTTAATTTCCGCAATTATTTTGTTTTAAAATTATAGTATAGTGGTTCAATTTTTTGACTTTCTTTTCTAACGAAAATAAATTTTGTTGGGGTCATGCCAAGGTTGATGCTCTATTTTGAGATTAGTAGACTAATCTCAGAGTTCCTATATGAATTCCAGGTTTTAAAGGCACGCATAAGTGCTATAATTGGCTTTGAATAAACGTAATATTTACTACTCGCGTAGCGGTTCATTTGTCGACTGTTATGTTTCGTCAAATGTTAATTTTAAACGTGAATATTTAAAGTAGTTAGCAATTTCCAGTAATTGATTCTTGCTAGGAACAAGTCAGTTAAGAGGCTGAATAAAAATTTAAAAATAAAATTGTCCCGCTTTAATGCTGCACTGCTATTTTATTATCTGGTTATAAAATCAGATAACATGACAAGCAAACCATAACATGCTGTAAAATCTGTATTTCTTTCGTTTGCTTTCCATTTCAGTGAGATCTGTTTTTGAGCAAACAGCTTATCAGATAAATTTTTAGAAATGTATGTCGAGACATTTTGTAAATCGCATACATATACCTATTTTAAAACATTAATTAGAAAGGTTTTCAATGAACAAATTGAAGAGAAATTATGCATTTTTAAGAGTTTAAGAGACAAAAAAAATTTCAATTGTTTGCGTTCAAAATTGAAATTAAACAACAAACTAAAAAGTAGAAACTGTCTGAACTTGACAATCAATAAAATACGAATCATGTTTTCTCTAAACTTGAGTCCTCATTTCGTACACATACTTATTTTTTTTCACATAAGGAGGTTTCGAATCGATTTATTTCAGCGAATATAATTCTTTCACTCTACATGTACGTTTTATACAGGCGCTTTTTATACAATTTTGATGCATACATACATAATTGTGCTTGTTAGCAACATCCTACACATCAATTCCGGTAAGTGCATAATTCGTGCTTCTGGTGCTTTAGTAAATAATTCACATGAATTGCATTGAGGTAGGCACTAATAAAACATATTTGTTTCATATTGTTATGCATATATATTTTAGAAAATATATTCGTCACACACCTTGTTTCTTTTTTTGCAATATATTTATTTTAAATTTGTTGATTCTAGATTTACTTCTAAAATGGTATATTGTCGTACCAAAAAAATCTGGTATTTTAACTTGTGATTTTTATACCGATATCCGTGACTTTGCAATAACCGAAGTCCCCAAAATTATACTTTTACTGCCAGTTATCCTTTTATTTCCAATACCTACTGTTATAAGTTGACTCAGTGTTGAGAAGTTCGAGTTGTAAGAAAATTACAAAATGAAATGGATTGAATCCATAACCCAGTATACCCGACCAAGCACAGCTTTGACCAGCCGAAAAAAATCAATAGATATTAGTTAAAACGGAAAACAACAAAAATAAGGTCAGTGGCAAGCAAGTAATATCCAGTTCATGTTTCAGCGTTAAAAAATTCAATATTGTCTTTCTATACTTGTAGCATCGCGTGGTATTGCTATCTAACTTAAACATACATAAGTACTATATTACTCGTTACGAATATACATACAAATTCACACAAGCAAACCAAGAAAGCACGCCAGTAATATTATTTTTATTGATTTTGTGGAACACAGTCCTGTATAACAGTGAGTTCATTAGTTCAAATATTGCAAGAGTGTCTCCAATAAAAAATCGCAAATTTCATTTAAAAAATACTAATAAAATTGATATAAACAATCAGTAAAGTTCCTTCGTCTTTGTTTTCTTTTAAAAACAACCTAATCCTTGTCAAATAATTTGTTTATAATTTTGTGATCGTGGAAAATAGGATGATCACTGGGAACAAAACTTATATCATTCTAATTATTATACTATTATCGTTGACTACAACTTATGTAAGCTAATAATATTTTGTATTTTTTGTTTTATTTTTTTGAAAGGTTTTAAGTTTGCTCGTACTTTATTTTAAGGCAAAAGGTGGTAGAGGTGGTGGTGGTAGAGGTCGCGCAGGAATTCGTGGTGGCGGACATGGTTCAGGAAGTGGATCTGGAGCAACATACACCCAAACTCATTACATTATTACTGGAGTTGTTATTGTGATTCTAATTGTGTCGGGTTGTGCTTTATTTTATTTGATCGAGTTCAGAGATAGAGAAGCTACCAAGAGTATATATGAGAAAAATTTAGAAATGATTTAAAGTTTTCTTGTATTTGTTTTTTAAGAATATTTGCATGCTTTGGTTACTATAATTTATTTAGCCAAATGTGTTACTGCTAGAAAATGTTCATTGGTTTTTTCAGCATTGGTGTTGATCGTACAGCACGTTTCGTTATTTCGGACTAAACATACATGAACATTACTCTTATCTCTTAATTTTGTGGTCTTCATTGTTTTCCGGAAATACAGTGCACACAATGCACTGATAACAGCTAAAAATGAAACATTCGAATGACAAGCCAGCTTTTTTCTTTGTTTTTGACAAGTGATGGATTTGACTTACAGGTTGACTGATAGCGGTGAAACATCAATGAGTTAAGGCGTCGTAGTCAAAATAATATTTAATATTTTTAGATTTTGAGGACATAAAAAAAATTTTCAATGCTTTTTATACGAAATTTAAATAAAATAAAACCCATAAAATGTACAAATTAACTGCATTTGACAATAAATAAAATACGAGTGGAATTGTTTCAACACTTAAAGCCTCGTTTTCAATACCTTTTACCTTACCATATGTCGTACAAAGAAGTTTCGAGCTGATCTGCTTCAGTTCAGAAAATATAATTAAATCACTTTACATATATATATTCTTTTTTATATATTTATGACGCATACGCTAGCCACATTGTTCATGTCAATTCCGGTAACTTCCTAAAGCATTCTTCAAGTAGAGTCATAATTCGTGCTTGCAGCGCTTTAGTTCCAAACTGATGCAATTTTTCTCATAGGTGAGCGCCAATAAAAAATATTTATTTCATAAAGTTATACTCACTTGAACATACAAATGATCCAAAATAATTTAAATTTACGTTCATTACACATTTTTTTTAGCAAGCTCCTACATTCTATTTAGATTTACTTATACTATGACAAATTTCCCATGCCAAAAATCTGAAATTTAACTTCCATTTCACAAAAAACAAATATACCTAAAAGAACTATTTTACTGCCAATAATGCTAATAACTTTGCCTAGCCGAAAATATCAATAAACGTTACTAAAAATGGAAGACAACACAAAAAAGTTCAATAACAAGCACGCAATATCTTGCTCAGCTTTTCAGCCACAAAACATTCAATATTGTTTTTCTGTACTTGTAGCTGTGCGTGATATTGCTTCCGAACTTCTATATTACTCATCAAGCACATTAAGTACAAATTCACAAACACATACGAAAAAGTACGTCAGCAATTTTATTTTTTATTGATTTCGCGCAACACTGTCCGTATTACTACATACATTAGTTCATAGCGGTCTACATAACAAATAAAACACCTGTTCCACCAAGTAAAATACCAGGTTAAATGATATAAATTTTCAGTAAAATTTTCAGCATTTATTTTTTAAATACAAAACCTAATTTGTTTTATTTTAATTTGTTATTACTTTAGTGATCCCACAAAAAAGTATGTTAGCTGGAAAGAAAACTTGTAAACAGTTTACAACATATATTATTCTTATTCATATATTGTTAACGTTGACAACAACATATGTAAGTTAACAACAACAACAAAAAATATTTCAGATTATAATTTAAAATTGGAAAGTTTTGAATTATACGTGTTTTTCTTATTCAAGGCAAAAGGTGGCAGAGGTGGAGGGCGAAGGGGTGGTGGAGGGTATCATGGAGGTGTACCAAGAGCAACATACACACAAACCCATTACATCATTACTGGAGTTCTTATAGTGATTCTAATTATTTCGGGCTGTGTATTATTTTATTTGATTGAGTACAAAAATAGTGAAGCTACAAAGAGTTTATATGAGAAAAATTTAGAGATGATTTAAAATTTCGATGTTATATTTTTAATCATTTTGTAAAAAAATTCTATAAATTTTTATATGATCAAATTATAATTTCTTATTTCTCAAAACGTGTAGAATGATAGAAAAAAACAAGCTTGTTATGAGATTCTTTACTGGACAACTTGAAATTAAAATTGACTACAGTACTACTTTTTAAATACAATTTGTTATGTACAGGTTGAATTTTTATATTCTTTGGAATCAGTAATAATATATTCTGTTCTGCTTGCTTACAAAATTTCGTTACAAAATTTGTATTTGATATTTAGAGCTGTAATAGTAATAAATTCATATAACAAATAGTTAGATTCACTTGAAGGTAACCTGATACGCTTACCATGAAAATATTGGTAGACATATACATTGGACATATTTGGGTAAGACCGAAATTCAATTACAGCTTGTTATTTTTGTTTCCGAAAAATCTAACTCTACATTAATGTTTCTGAAACAGGAAAGCAATGTACCAAATTGGGTTGCCCAAATATTATTTAATTAACTTAATTTTTTTATTCGTTAACAAAAGAATTAAAAATAATGTTCTCTTGCGTTTCTACTTTAATTTGTGTAAGATATTTGATGTTATACGTGTAGTAAAATGAATGCTATCCATGTCAGTCGAAATCTGCAAAATGATGCCTCTCAATGTCTTCAAAAAATTATTTCATTGCATTTTTTATACATGTATTTTAGTCCCAGGTTATTGAGCTGTATGTGTGAAGTTATTCGTATTATCAATCCTGAAAAAAGTATATATTATCAATCATCACGTCCATATAAATGCACCATTCATCTCCAAGTCGTCAAGGCTATTTTTTATTACAATATCACTACATTATCATGCTGATATATTTCTCAAGTGAAAACACCTAGTCCATAAATGAAGACCACCACTTTGAAAAATTTAATGGGCTGTGATTGTAGTTTAAAAAAAATAAAGTTGTTAGAAGCCAATTATTTTGATTTTTAATTAGACTGGTTTAAATTTGAAATCTCCTTTAAAATAACACAATGATTACCAGAAAATTCAAGTGCCTTCACTTTACAACTTTTACCATATTTTTTTGTTTTCTTATCCTTGACTACTGCCTCGGTATGTTAAAACCAACAATTTTTTTATTAATTTTACTTTTATTTTAAATGTTTTTACGACTGATTTACTTGTTTTTGATCAAAGTCAAAAGGTGGTGGTGGTCGGATTGGCGGTGGTGGTACAAGTTCTAAATATCCCTACCGTGTAGGCATTAATTATAATTTGTACAACGGAATGTTGTTGAATAAATATATATTTATTGAAAGGACTTTATTTAAAATGAATTTTATAAAATATTTTAACAATTATAATGTAAAATCAACGAAACAATGGTAAAAATCAAGGCACATGTCCAGTTTGCGATTTATTATAATTCCATCATGATTTATTTTTTTATTTTTGTTGCCTCAGGCCATTAAACAATAACGATTATTTGCTTAGCTCACGTATCACTCATAAATTTAGAAATACACATAAATATATACAATTTTTTTCCGTATGCATGCCGAGCATATTATGTTTTTTGTTGAATTCACATTCAATTGCTACGCAGGTGGATTGCCCAATCTAGTAGTTCAAAATTAGAATGCTGTACATAGTGAAGATTTGAAATTAAATACCAATAGTAAGTTTTCATTAAGCTATGCATTCAGCGTGCATGTAGATATAAACTTTGTGTCTGGACAAACTCAACTTCTGACTGAGTTTTTCAATTTATTGAATTTGTACGAACATAAACGTTTTAAAAAGTTATTTTCAATAAAGGTGACGTCATTAAGTAAATATGACTGGAGTTAAAAAGATAGCTTGTATTCAAGTTACAACTTATATTATACTTTTTGATATTTTGTTTTCTATGGCCACGGCATTAGTAAGTGAATTTGAACTAAAAAAAATTATAATTGATTTTAAAGTTTATCAAGTGTTAATGTATATTTTGTTTGTTTTATACCAAAGCAACCAAGAAGTGATGGAAGAGACTATGGTGAGGGTATTAGATCATGGGTATCATCAACTAATAGCGGATCATGGGTAACGCATACCTACCATATTGGCATTGTTTTAGTGATTATTTTTGTATGCATCCTTATGTTGGGTTGTACTATAAGTGTTTTATTAAAATATTGTTAAAAAATAAAAATACTCTGGAAATATTTTCCTGGAGACTTGGTTAATAATAATTTTAACTTTTAAAAATAACTTTTATTTGTTCCAATAATGTTTAAAAATGAATGTTTATTGACAAAGCGAGTTATAAATATACAAAATTTACTACACAAAATTCAGATAAGCTATAACTTTATTGATTCTCCACAAAATGTGTTTTATTTACATTTACAGTTGCTTATAAATCTATTTTTAAACGAATATAAAAAGTCT
>JAQIWN010000393.1:0-35157 GCA_034699025.1 Entomobrya cf. arborea Gr-Col-00668
TACACAATACACAGTAGTAAAGTAACGTTTTTGTTTGTTATTATCTGTGAAGTGGGTGGTAGGAGGCATACCCTTAAGCATCGTTAAAAGTCGTCAAAATGTGCAATTTATGCCGATTTTTTAATACGCCTTAAAACAACCATTTATTTACACACATGTGTGCATTTAATCTAAACCATTTTTTAAAGCGGAGATGCTCATTACTCATTAAAGATGACACTTGTTAAAAAATTAACTAAATCAGCATGTATGCTCATTAATTAACTACTCTACCAAATACCAACAACCAAGTACCGAGATTAACTATGACAGAATTATCATCGGTAATTTTGGATGGCTTGCCTGTATCAGTAAAATCGTAAATGTCTGTAAGCTTTGTAGTATTTCTATGATTTGTAAGTTTGTAACTCCCACAAAATAGTGAGAAGGATCTGTTATTGGTGGAGTAGGCTCAACATGCTACCGTGTGTGTATATTTCTAAGTCATTCATTCAATTCAGTCAAGTCAGCTAGAAGAGTAATCATTATCATCATCATCATCATCAGCTCATATCATCTACTCATTTGTATTTGTACAGAACAGACAGACATACAACAAAACACATACACAAGAAGAGTAACAAGAGAAGAGGAGAGACGGGCAAACTTCTTGTTTTTACGAACACGACACCCGACTGCTGGAATGATTTTGTCGGTACAATACAGTCAGTCTACTCACTGGTGATATTATTTTTTAGGAAGGCTCTGTCATCTTGTAAAAATTGCTCCTCTTCAAACTATAAACGTAAATTGAAAGTAAAAAACCGAGGAGATGATGACTAGCTAATAGTTCTTCTATCATCAACCGGCTGATTTCTAGTGTTTGTCAACTGTCACCATTGTACTTATTATATTAATTCAAACTCTATTTTGTATATAGTGTAGAAACTATCAAACAATTATTATCGATAACAGTTTAGCAAAACGGAGGGAGGGGCACTTAAAAAGGTAATCACTTGCTAAACTATTTAATTTTTTGGGGTGAAGGTTGGATTGGGTGAAGAAGGTAAATAATAGGGATAGGCATGTCGATGTTTAATCTGTTGGATAAATCAGTTAGTAGTTCATAGTTGGGAAATAATTAAATTAGAAGGGATTGAAGGGAGCGAAGTAAATATCGTAAATTGTGCGGCCTACGCTTGTAGATTGGAATTATTTGAAAGCACTAATGATAATGACTATTGAAGGTTGTGGTGGTGCAGATTGCTTTGATTTGGATACATCCATGCGTAGTTTTCGTTAATTAAATGCTTTTTTGAATTGTCCTGTTTAAAAACATAATATTTTGGTGTCTAATGACAGCTGATCAATGTCATATGCTTATCGTCAAGCTTTAACTATTGCTTATGTATGTATAAAAATTTAAAAGCAATCAGAAGTTCTAGCTTTTTGATAAGTGGACGATGTCAAACATTATGCCATTCTAAAATGTCTTTAATTAATTGGTGTTATCTTAAAAATAGGTGTTTAGTTCATGAATAATTTATGAGGAAGTTGACCGTAATAATAAATGTGGAAGTGAGAAAATAGTAAAAACTAGCTAGCAGGGTTCTTGGTTCCTCAGAAGGAAAAATATTTAAAATTTTCCAAATGATGATTATAGTTTTTAATTGTTTTCGATTTTACAGATTTTTTTTTCATCTCTTTACATCACATCCCTGGTATTTTTTACTGGAACCAAAGGGACTCAGAGGGAATCTTTAGTGTGGATGCTGTGTACAGAAATTGTATAAAATGATAGATTTTTATGCTGGCTGACGTGACTTCAGTTTAAATTTTTGAATATTCGCCAAAGAGTGATGAACGTATTTATAATTGTGCCGGAATGAGGAAGCATGACAAATTTGCATGAGTCTCGGAATCCATCAGAGAGTCAACGCGTTTTAAATTCAGAAGTCTATAATCAACTGCAGTCAGTTGTAGAATTTTCTCAAAGTGGGGACGCAGAAAGTCCTGACAATTCACCAATGTCTACCTCAACAACAACGGGAGAGGACCTGACGCCCTCCCTGCAGTTAGCAGGGGAAGACTCAGAGGTCAAGTCAGATGTGGATTCCACTACAACAATAGTTTCAGTTAACGAGTCAGAGGACAGCTTGACTTCACCACGTGAAGAATCTCAAAGTCTGCAGGAAATGCATGATCGAGAACTAATTCAAGAAATGATGGCAGAAAACGTTAACGAGAAAGAACCGGATGGAGAGGATTGCCATAAAATATCCTCTTCTGTTGGGAGTTCACCTTCTAGAGTCCCAGTTGCAACATTTCCTCTCGCTGATATGGCACGACTTGATGAAATGATATCCAACCCTCGTTGGGTTGTACCTGTTCTGCCTGGGGGTCATCTGGAAACGCTGCTGGCAGCATCAATTGACCTAGCGAAACGAGGTTTAGACGAAAAGTGTGAACCTTGTCAGAGGTTTTATCGGGAAGGGCTAACAATCTCGTTCACAAAAATTTTGACTGACGACGCAGTATCAAGTTGGAAACCGGAAATCCATAAGGCTATTTTCAAAAATTGTGAACGTTTAGTGGACCTAATGGTTGTCAAATTGCGCGTAGATTGGTTTCCATTGTTTGATCTCATGTCTACTTTGTTTAACCCTACTAACAAGTTTCACATGTTCAACGCTAATCGTCAGCCAGAAACGTACTCCCCAGATGTCCCTGTTAGTGATGAAGAATTGTTTTCCCGGCCGATAGAAATGAGGCAGTGTAAAGGTATAATGCATATAAACGTGTAATTATAATTTAGTCTTGGAGTACGATACCACATTAATAACATGTATTTGCAACTGTGTCTTGTACAAATAGGGTGGTTGGTGGACCTCATAAATAGATTTGGCAGTCAGGGAGGATTCGATTTACTTCTGAAACGATTCAAAAACCCATCTGGTCTGAATGTCAGCACTATATTCTCCTTGCTTCGACCTTTCGGAAGGTGTGCAGAATTTTTAACTCGTCACACTGTCGAAAAGTACTTCACGTATGTGTTGAGAGCAGTCCCTCAAATTCTGGAAAATCTGAGCGATGACGAATTGAAGAAGGAAACTGCCAAATCCGATATTATTTCTTCTGTCATCAAATGCCTAAAAGCCCTTCAGTCCAGGAGCTCAGAGTCGGAGGAGCATATGAAGGTGTTAGAACTGTTCAGGTTGAGAATGATCCTCAGAATGTTGCAGGTGTGTAGTCGCTCAGTTTACAAAATGTCTTGAGTTTATTATGTTTGTGTTACTTTTTGGTAGTTAAGTTATTCTATTCACTAAATCGTTCGTGATATTTATTTCAGGTGTCATCCTTCAATGGAAAAATGAATGCCCTGAATGAAATTAATCAAGTGATTCAAAATGTAACATCACATTACACTTCACATCACTATCGCCTTGATGAAGTAGAATACTTGACATCAAAAAACATAGCTGATTGGTTTGCGGAGAATCAAGTGCTGCAGATTGTGTTACGAGACTCTTTGCACCAACCTCAGTACGTCGAAAAATTGGAAAAGATTTTAAGATTTATCATTAAGGAACGAAGCTTGTCCCTGAAGGACTTGGATGACATTTGGGCTGCGCAAGTAAGTTAAAAATTGAAATGAAAATTTCATGATTGGATTATTTAGACTCCTCAGTACTGACTGTCACCTTTTCTGTATTGTTAGAGGCATTTCTTATGGATATGTGTATATTTGTATTGATTTTAGGTTGGAAAGCACGACACAATCGTGAAAAATGTTCACGATTTACTTGCCAAATTAGCATGGGACTTCAGTCCAGACCAATTGGATCACTTATTCGAGTGTTTCCAATCTAGCTGGACTACCGCCAACAAAAGACAACGGGAGAAACTATTAGAGCTCATTCGTAGATTAGCTGAAGACGATAAAGATGGTGTTATGGCCTATAAAGTTTTAACTCTTTTTTGGAACCTCGCTCAGTCTACAGAAGTACCAACAGAAATAATGGACCAAGCCTTGACTGCCCACGTCAAGGTTCTTGACTACAGCTGCTCACAGGTAAATATCATGGTGTCTTTGTCATTCATTACCAAAATTATCAATGAATGTCATTGTTTGCATGCTATCTGTCTCAAATTATGAAACACTCAACCCTTTTATCTTTTTGGTGTTACAGCAAAGGGACAATCAAAAGTTTCAGTGGCTGAACAAAAGCATGGATAAACTTGTTGAAGATGATGTATCTTGGGTCATCCCTGCAATGAAGCACATGAATGAAATATTTGGTCTTTACCCTGAAGGCGCATCTACAAATAAAAATCCTGCCACTACTTATCGTGCGCAAATTATTAAAAAGCTTCAAAATGAGCGACAATTGGTTGTAAGAGTTTGTGATTCACTGACTTCATACATGGAGAAAGTCAGATTATTTGTTAAAGGTAATGAAAAGGGTGCTTAATTGCAGAATGAACTTCTATGTGTACACTAAATTATTGTGAAAATAATGCAATGCTCATGTACTTTTATTACAGAGAAAGCAGTATTGGATCCGCATCAAGTAAAATTAGATGGCCGTTATTCTCACTTGGACCAAATTAAGGAACGATTAACGTTTCTATTGTCGCTTCTCAAGGTAATAAAATACAAACTTTTGTATCAGATCTTTTC
This sequence comes from Entomobrya cf. arborea Gr-Col-00668, assembly GCA_034699025.1. Taxonomy (NCBI): domain Eukaryota; kingdom Metazoa; phylum Arthropoda; class Collembola; order Entomobryomorpha; family Entomobryidae; genus Entomobrya; species Entomobrya cf. arborea Gr-Col-00668. The sequence goes on from JAQIWN010000393.1 coordinate 4,661, forward strand.
CCCTTTATTTATGCACTGGAATACAATAATTTAATATTCGATATTCATAATTTCTCACGATTTTAGGCTGGTGAACTTTGGTTGTGTGAAGAACAAGCCAATTCAATTTGGCATTGTTTAGCCGAAAATCCAGCATTCGCAACAGATCGTGAAATGTGTTTTGAATGGTTTTCAAAATTAATGCACAATGAAGAGCCTGATTTGGACCCGAATATGATTCTCCCCTTTTTCGAAAGAAAAATCTTGAATTTTGATCCCACATTGCTCACGGAGTGTGGCCTAGAGTAAGTTAACTATAATTCTGAAAATTGAACTACTTGATGCTGTAAAACTGATCCTGTTGCATTTCCTAGGTTTGACTTCTGTGTAATTTAACCCTGTGTTCTATTATCTTTGTTTAGGTGCTTTGAGCGATTTTTCAAGTTTGTCAACATTAAGCAGAAAAAATTGGTAGTCAACAAGCGTGATGAAATATCAATGGATGATGTAAGTTGAAGTATTACGCGTGCTAATTTTTTATGGCCAACAAGTAGATGTTAAAGTTTAATATATTATATAACTTCACTTTAGTTGGAGTTGACAGGAACAGATTACGTTTGGAAAATAATCCTTTCTGGAAGCGAAGATATGGCTTCGAAGGCCATATGCTTTCTAAGGCAAATATGTACTGCTCTTGGGCCCAAGCTTTTGCCAAGCCAGATTGAAGTTCATGAGGATTTTCTGTCATCGTGTGCTGATCGGCTGAAGGCGTCGTATGATACAATATTGGTCTTAGAAAAAGACAAGGATTCCACTAACAGAGTTCGACAGGAAGTCACCAGAGCTTGTCGAGTTCTCCGAGTTTTGTTTGAGTATGTTGTTGAGTGCGACGCTGAGTACGGGGAGGAAAGAGCGTTTATTCCACTTTATCGGTAATTTTTTTTGTGTCTACAAATTGTTTTCTTGAATTTATTTGTACTTAATGATGTTGATATTTTGTGATGTGTTCTTAAAACTCATTTTCTTCAATTATGCATTTAGGGCGTCAAGAGGAAAGAATTTCGTCTTATATATACGATTTCCGGGGCCTAGTGGACGAGGATTTGATGATATGGAGGTTTTGACGCATACAAACGAAACTCCAGCCGGCTTACGGCGACAGGTTGGCATAAAAATTGTATGAGTTGCAATGTTGTGTCTCAATTTATGAATTTAATGAAAACTAATTTTGATATATATTTATGCGTAGATTATTCGGCAAGTTAAGGAACAAATGCAAATAAATTCTGGGTTCAAGTTGGATGTGTTCTACAATGGTGATATAATAGACCTATCTGATGACAGAAGGACAGTTCATCAGTTTGGACTGCGAGACAAAATGGTAAGGAAATTCATTGTGTAACCGAAGATTTCATGAAATACATTGGGCGTCCCTAAACTAACTTTTTCTATTTATGTTTAAGGTCATGCAAGCCAAACTCGTCCATAGTAATGTACCAAATTCTCCAGACTCAAGTGAAGAAAGCTCAGGTGGTTCACCTAACCATTTCACCGGTGGAAGCGATGGACCAAACACAGATGCGGAGGAGTCTTTACCTTCAGTTGTAAGTTATTAACTACTTTTCTATTGTCCGTTATTGTCTATTGGCTCTTAGTACTTCGTAGTATTCGTTTAGGTTAATTTTGAATGATTTTATACTTTGATAGATGATGTCAATGTCGGAAATAAGAATGACATTTTTATGCAAACTGTGCGAGCTTGGTGCGAACATAGGGGAAGATCGGTTAAGGGACGCAGCTCGCTTAAATTTGTCAGTGTTACCTCCTTGTCGTTTTACCATGAAAAGTCTGAAAGAAGCCTTTTTGAGTGCTACCACGTCTCCACTCGTAGACAAGAAGCCTTACAATTTACTATTTAATACTGATCCGGCGACCGTTTTGTACAGATTGGAAGTACTTTATGCCTTGCTGTTTCCAGCAGTGTCATCACATAGCACTCAGACATTAGAACTTTTGCATAAATTTTTTATTGCTGGTGGTGCGTCAATGGTTGTGGAGATGTTGACTAAAAACAACTTCATGCCGCTAGCCGATACGGCAACGAAAAGATCGGCATATCTGGCAGTTTTAAAATTAACAAAGGCCATTCTAACTATTTCATCACATCTGCTGTACCGCTACGAATCAGAAGGAAACTCCCCTGCTCGAAGTGAAAGGCTGAGAATTATCTCCGATGCTATCAAAGCTGTTCCTAGTCCACAGACGGAAGTCACACTACGACAAACGGCAGACAGAGTATCACATGGCCTGTTTAATTACTGGAAAGGTGGTGCTCCAGAGGCACACAAAGAAGGACTAAAAATACTTCTTGTGTCGGCTGTAGAAGGGTCACTTCCTGACTTAGAAACTATTCGACTCCTAATTAAACTTGCAAGTTCAGCCGCCACAGGATCTTTGGCCTACCTTTCAGCTGAACAGCATCAAGCGAATCGAGAACCTACGGAAGACGATATCTCGGGTATGTACTCCCCACATAACATTTGAATTTGACGTATTAAATTCAAAGAATTACTTGATCAAAATGCTGTTTATTATTATTTGCAGTTTGTGAGGAAGCTTTGGAGGCGTTGACACTTAGCTTTGTAATGAACCCGGGTGCCCTGGACCAAGTTATAAACGAACCTACCTGGAGAAATTTCGTTCGTCAAGTGTTATTTCATAGTCATTCGATCTCTGTGAGAACTGTAGCTGCGCATCAGTTTTATTCTATCGCCACAAAGTGCACCGGGAATTATAATGCTTTGACTTTCTTCATAATTTTCCTCTTCGAAATAATTCAAAACTCAGTTAGGGAAATGCCCCAAAATTCAATAAATGTATTTCATTTGCTGTGCAATCTTCTGAGGTTTTCACACTCGTTTAATATCCCGTTATCGAAGCATGAGCATTTGCTCAGTACTCAGATTGAATGGCTTCGTCAAGCTAAGGTAAATCAGAAGGATCTTTGTTGACTCTAATTTTTAAACCATAATTTATTTAAAACATAGTTCTCATGGATATTTTTCATGTTTTTTTGTAGGATTATATTAAACGAAATGGGGAAGGGTGTCTTCAGGAGGATTTGTTGGAAGGGCACATATGTGTAGCCCGTGAGTTAACAAATTTTTTGATAGCAGAGAAGAAGTATGAATTGGGTTGTGATCCTAGTGGAAATGCAGAATCGATGATTCGGGTACGCTAAATTCACACTTTTTATATTTCCAATATATGTACGTATATTTTTTCAGGAACACAATGTAGGGTTTTTTTTCTAATGTCATGTGATTTTCTTCAGGAAATTCTGGAAGACTTTGTGTTCCCTTGGTCCAAGGCGTACTCTAACATGAGAAGATCTGGTGAAATAACGTTTGAGTCACCTGTTCAAATTTGCTCAACTCCCAATACCCAAAATGCTATTTTGGATCTTCTGGTGTCCCTATGTACGGGGTCCTATCCCAATCTGAAACTGACCGTTGAAATCCTCACGCAACTATTTGGATATTGTTTAGGTACATTTATTTTAATATTTGAGATACATTTTTATGGAGCAATGATACATAATTGTGCTACTATTAACTTTTATAGACGGAGAAAGTGCATTAAACGAATGGGAATACTATCCACCTGTTGGAAGTAGGCCAATGGGCGGTTTTGTTGGTCTGAAAAATGCTGGTGCCACATGCTACATGAATTCTGTTCTCCAACAGTTGTTCATGGTGGAAAACATAAAACGTGGGGTTTTGGGGGTGACAGTAACCGACAATGATGTCACTACCACTACTGATGATGCACCAGATGATATTGGAGCAAGAGATTCCACAGACTCCGTGGCTTTGTCGTCACAGGCATCACAGTCAACGGTGGATTCTAATTCAGATGATAGGAAGTCGTATAATGTGTGTATTTTGAAGCAAATCCAATCTATTTTTGGTCATTTAGCCCTGTCTAAGTTTCAATATCATATACCTAATGGTCTTTGGAAGCACTTCAGGTAGATCTTAAAACATAAGACATGACATAAGATTTTCTATACAAGTAATGAATGAAAATTCTTCTTGCTAACACAACTCGCTTCGTTTACTTTTGTAGGCTACAAGGTGAGCCAGTTAATCTTCGCGAGCAGCAAGACGCAGTAGAGTTTTTCATGAGCTTAGTGGAGAGTGTGGATGATGGGCTGAAGGCCTTGGGGGAGGAGCAAGTTATGTCTAAGAACTTAGGTGGACTGTTTTCGGATCAAAAGATTTGCAAGGAGTGTCCCCATCGCTATTCCAAAGAAGAGCCATTTTCTGTGATTTCAGTTGATATTAGGAACCATTCTAATCTGTTAGATTCGTTAGAACAGTACGTTAAAGGCGAACTTTTAGAAGGGGCCGATGCTTACCATTGCGAAAGGTGCAACAAAAAGGTAATATAATACGTTGCTTGTAAAATGCGCATCTGTCAGACTTAAATCAAACTTCTTGAAATGAAATGCGTACATGATTGTTGATGTTTTTACAGGTGGTTACTGTGAAAAGGTTGTGCGTGAAAAAGTTACCTCCGGTTTTAGCGATTCAATTGAAGAGGTTTGAGTATGACTATGAACGTGTTTGCCCCATCAAATTTAACGACTACTTCGAATTTCCAAGGGAGTTGGATATGGAACCATACACAGTCAATGGTTTAGCGAAGATCGAAGGAGAAATGATTGATCAAGATGACGCTGCATTGTTGGGCCAAAACATGTCTACAAAATATCGTTTGACGGGGATAGTTGTACATTCAGGACAAGCTTCTGGTGGACATTACTATTCTTACATCTCGTACAAGTAAGATTCTTTCGAAAGCACTGTCATTTTGTCCTACTTAAAAAACCTTAACTGAAATGTTTGAAATATTAATAGATGTCCCGATGGAATATGGAGATGGTACAAATTTGATGATGGGGATGTGTCAGAGTGCCGTATGGATGATGACGAAGAGCTTAAAAACCAGTGTTTTGGTGGAGACTATTCAGGAGAGGTAAACTCTACATAGCATGTAGATGCTTTTCTTTTTATTCATTACACTCGAGTTACATAACTTGCATTATAACAAAGGTTTTCGATCATATGATGAAGCGGATGAGTTTACGACGACAGAAGCGATGGTGGAATGCGTACATCCTATTCTATACCAGGGTGGACCTAGGGGACACAGGCATTGGTGCCAAATTCAGTAGCATGTCGTGTAAGTTTGATACACTCATGAATCGATAAGAATTGGAGCACTGTGATCATTCAATATTTTAATTTTTCGTTTTCTTTTAGTTGCTGAAAGACGATTGAAGATGCCATCTTTGATTGAACGAACTGTTCTCAAACAGAACGTAGAGTTTATGCACGTGCGGTCACACTTTTCTCCTGAATACTTTCAATTTGTCAAAAAATTGGTGGGCGCAAATCATCATCTGATGCCAGCTAATATAGCAATTGAAGTTTCGGTATGAAATTCCTTTTACATTGATTGTTTTAAGTCATGAGATGCTAATATTGTTTGTTGTTAACTCATTTGGTATAATACTTTTTATGTTCAGAATGACGAAGTAGAACAACTAGCTTTACTTAGTGTGCAAATGGCTACTCAGTTCCTATTTTCGATTGGGTTCAGGACGAAGAAAAATTTACGCGGAGTAGCCAATGATTGGTATGAATTTATTATACCATATATTAAGGTCTCCAAGAATGTTAGATTCTGGTTTGCAACACATGCCTTATTCATCGATTCTTGTCGGTAAGAATTCGTTTTCCTAGATTTTTTCAGTTGTAATTACAATTACTTGCTGTAGCACACGTAGTATATTTACTTATCATTAAAATTGCAGATTTGGCGAGTACCTTCTCGAATGTCCCAGCTCAGAAGTCAGACAGACGTTTTCTAAACTGCTAATTTATTTATGTCATTGTTCCAAAAACGATGGGGCTTACGTACCCTCGATTCCGATGGCCTCGTTGTGTAAGTCAATTACCTTATAACGATTTTATCATGATTTAAAATCCCATAATGCATTATACTAACTTGGTTGAATATTTCAGCTCGTCGATTCGAAAAGGAGGGACAACTGTGGGAATCCATACTAGAATCGATATTACACCTTTTACGTCGGGAATTGTCAGAGTATGGCCGTCATTTAGTGCAGTACTTTGGCTTCTTCGTCGCCTACGCTGGTCTAGGAGACAAAGAGAAAGTCAATCTCTTGAAAGTAAGATTTCCTATTTATTTAAGAAAATTTACCAGAGCTAATTTAAGTCGGATGATAGAAATTATACCTTACATTTATTTCACTTTTCACAGTTGGAAGTACCGGAAACATTTATGTTACTAGCTTTAGAGGATGGTCCTGCTCCGCCTATCAAGTATCAATGTGCAGATCTTAGCAAATTGCATCAAACTGTATCTCTACTCGTGCGCTCTTGTGATGTGTCACATCTTTGTAAATCTGCCTTATCGGTATGCATTATTACTGCCTCAAATGAAAGTAGTTTTCATGAAATAATATAAGTTGAAACCCATGTGTTAACTATTAACCACTGTCACTGTCGAAATTAATTTTCAGTCTGAAACTACTCGACCGAATCCCTTCAGAGTGGAAACACAAAGTGGAAAGCCTATCATGAATCTTCCACAAAATCTCGAGGAATTGTTTTATAAATACGGGTACGTGGACTGGAGTCTGAATTTTTAGTGTGTATTTCTGTTTATGTGTGTACGTACTTTAACCTTAAATTCGCTGTTCATATATTTATCACAGGGATATGAGTTGCAGTCCATACATTAAAAAGATAATAGACGAAGCTTACACTTCTGAGGATACAATAATCCTGTTGCAGTTTCTCTGTTGGGAAAATTTATCCTTTTCGGAAATAGCTGTTATGGAAGTTCTTAGTCGAATAGGGTATTCATATACAACAGATCTAAAAGCGTTTTTAGATTTACTTGTGAGTATATTACGAATCGATGATTCGTGGCAGAGTGAAAGAATAGCCAGCGCACTTAAAGGTAAATTATTTTGTTTGCTTAAATTTGCGTGAGTGTATGGATAATGACAGTATATAAAGCTAAACAAATTTTGATAATGTGTTTGTAGGACTGCCAGATGAAAAAGATGGCTTAATTGACATTATCCATCGCAATAAAACTAGTCATCCCAAACGAGCGTATCTTTTCATTAAATGCGTAACGAATTTAATGGAACCGAATAGTATTGGCCACAATGTGTTGGTGAATGTGCCAGATCTAATGGCAAAGTGGTTTGCTGCTGTGGAGTGGTTGCAGCATGAACTTGAAAGAAGGGCACCGGCTTGCAGTTCAGCATATGGCTACTCTACGACTAGTTGGTCACCTCCATCGAATGAGTCTTCAAACGGTTCGTTTTTCTTGGAGAGATCGTTATCAGCAAAGCACACCTTGGAACGTGCGCTGGAATTAAGAGTAGATCCAGAGCAGGTAATTTTTTTAGAATGCTAGTCTTTCAACACTGATATAATTATTATGAATTTGAATTTTACGATTACAAGTGTTTTGTTTTGTACTTGTACAGGCTGAGAACGACGAAGATCAGATATCCAGTGAAGGGGAAGAAGGTGTGGGAGGGAAGAGAACTGACGCTGAATTTGCTCCGAGAAGGATTCTTTCCTCTTATAATATATCTAAAGTGAGGGATAGGGATAGGAGACGACGACGGTTTTCCGCCGGCTACGTTGCTCCAGGTCAGAATGAAGAGGATGCGACCCCACTTACTGCTGCGGAGGAAACGAAAGGTGATAATGCGAAAGTCGCAGAATTTTATTCTACTAAAACATACAAAGACATCTACAAGGACGTTTCTGTTGGTGGAGTAGCTTGGGATGACACTGAACTTACTACGAAGGCTGAAGATGGTGGTGGAGAAAGCGCAGATAAAGAAGTAGAGAAAGACGACGAGGGTAAGCAGAAGAAGATTGAAGAGTTTGGTGGTAACGAAGCGTACAAGGATTTCTTATATAAACAATTGATAGAAACAATGGGACAAAAGATTACGAAAATGACCATGTCCGAGGGTTCGGAACAACTTGCGGAAAATTCTAAGCAAGGTATGTTGTAAAATTAATATAAAAGGCTATACATATATATAAACTAGGCGGAAATTTAATTTTAAATGATTTGTACAAAGAGATCTTATATTATATTACATGAATTTTTATGTAACATGACTTATAGCACAGTGATTTCATATTTTCAGGTGATGTCACAAGTCAAAGTGTCTCAACAGATACGGCTGTGGAACCTTGTAAAGGCAGCGAAGACCAAGTGGTACCAGAAAAGACCGATCAGATTGGTTAAGTTGTTCCTGTTTGTTTACTGCCAAGAAGAACAGTTCGCCTCTGAAAGCATGATTCCATTAACGTGTTTCTGGAATATATACTAATTAATTGTTACGAGAATGTACTGTACATGTTTTTGTTCGTACTATAAACTTTTGGAGTTCAAGATTTGTGCTAATATAAGCCGGCGATACTTCAACTGAATATATTTAATTATAGAATTAGATAATATGTATGTGTATGCAATTTGTAATTTACTACTCATTTCCGTGCTACATGGTTTATTATGATCAAACTTTGTATATTAAAGCACATTTTTGCTTTTTTCGAAAAAGTTTTTGTCTCACATATAAACTTATACGTATACAAAAGAAAAAATAGCTTTTTTACGCTGTTGATAACTTAAACGTGTTTCAAATTCGGATATATGTAAATTAACTGTAAAAAAATAATTGTAAACAAATGAAAAAGATGTGTATTTAGAGTTTTAAGGAATCTAAAATGTTTTCTGCCAAGAAGATATCCACCAAAAAATTTCAGATTTCGAGTAATTGTATTAATAATTAATTAATTTCTAATTTCGAGTTTAATTACTTTCGTTCGCAGTTCGTGTGTGGTTTACTATTGATAAATAATATTAAAAATTGATCAATATTTTGATTGTGTAAAGGCTTAAATTGGAATGACACTTGTGCATATACGTCAAGTACTTTCGCAATGCAACCCAAAATCGCTATGATTCTGGATAATTTTTCTATTATGATAGATAAGCGCTAAGCGTAAAGATTCAAAGTATGCCATGCTTTTACATTTTGTGTGTGGCCCGTAATAATTTAACGTAGCCTTTATATTACACCAGTAATGAGTCAGCCTTTACTCAACAAGAACTCAATTTGTGGTTAAGTCAGGCTTTTACATGCATGTTACCTTGTAATGTTACATAACAAATAAGTAATTACTAGTAACTTTAAAATCCCATAATCGAAAAATTTTCTAGCAGTGCACTTTTGCGGATTGCTGGGAACAAAAAGTCATTGGCACTGTAGCATAATAGTTATGCATTGTAATTGTAACGGTGACTCGTTGGGACTAAAGTGTTTTATTGAAGTCGCTTTTTCGCTAGCATGCTGCTTGATAGGGACAATTAATCTATATTAATCCTATAATATTTAATTAGTAAGATATTAATAAAATACAGGTCCAATTTTAGTACTTGAGAAACGATGTTGAAGGAGGATTTTGATAAGTGTACATATTTGTTTTAGTTGCCAATATGTTGTATGAGCAAATCAAAAGAAAGCGCTGAATAATTTGCAAGTATATACGCGAGTCATATAATTATTACTGGGACTATTTCTTAATTGTAGATAGCTTTCTGGATAAGATTCAAGAAGCCGAATGCGATTGATAATTATTATGAGCACGAAATCGTCATAAAATGAACTACCACTGGTGTTAAGTTAATTAGTTATTTTTTTTGAGGGAGAAGTACATATAAATATAAATATTAAAACTAATTGTAAGAAGTATGCAAATTGTGTTACATGGTACACATAAATTAAATTAGAGTACATTATTTAAGTGTATGACACAGTTTATATACAGAATTTTCTTTGCGAGGGAGCGAGGAAAACTGTTCTGAAGTGTCAGAATGCAATGACTGAAATTTCAATAAAGTACGCTGTTAAGTATTTGCAAATTTGACGTGTAATTTTTAAGACTAGATATTTTTTACTAGAACACAAAATAACATAGATAGCATAAAAAAGCTAGTCATACTTTCTTGGCATTCATCACATCCATACTTAAGAAATTCAAAAAAAAATGTTGCAACAGTTCTAATCATCTAGTCATATTATTCATGGAAAAACTTCATCTAACAAACACACTGCACTGTCTGAACAGAAGCCGACATGACAGAACGAAAGTTTCCGGGAGTGAGTACCCCTTCAATCGGGTCATTGATATACGTCACCCAACCTAGCTAAACTTTTTTTTCTGTTTGTATGCTGTTGAATCCACAATCCACATACCATCAATGTTATAGAGGGTTGCGGCATGATAATGCGACGCGGAGTGAGTGAAGCGAAGTAGCTTGCTGCTGGAAACAATTTTAGTATGCATGAGTCAAACAAACCTAAAACACTCAAGTTTCGTTTTTGTCCCCCTCTCTTTCTCTCGCTTTCCCGTATCCTTTCTCTTGTTTTCTTCTATAAACCGGATGCAACCAAGTTTCAATTATATCCATTTTGCTTAAAATAGAGACAGAATTTTTCAATAAACTCTTTCACGGGGAACTTAGTAGCAGGGAATATGACCATAAAAATGCATTAACCCGCATAAAAATGCTTTTTAAAAATATAAAACCTGTAAGCTTTTTGTACTTGGTTCTTTCTCGTAATCGTAATGAGTGAATTTAAAGTAATTGATGACGAGTAACGAAATGGAGGAAAAGCTATATATATATGCAATATGCACAGACGGAAAGACATTTTCTCGGAAGATGAAATTTCCATATATATACAGACTAGAACTTTGATATAGGTATGTGAACTTTTGTTTCAGTATGTATATATTGTATTTGACTGGCTGCATAGTTTTACGTTCTGATAGTTTGCTTGCTTTGGGATCAATAAAGCTAGCTGATACAGAGAAAGTCATACCATTATTACATACATAGCTTGTGGCTTCCCATATATACTACTGCATCTTTCCTATGAGCCAGCTTTCTATCTGAATGAATCGTTGCGTAAGGTACTTCACATAAACTCACCCTTTCTTTTCAGACTGACTATCCATCCATAAATACTTACACATCCAGTTTTATTCCATTATATGACTGCAATTCGAGCTTTCTTTTATTATGATTGTCGTTGTTGTCAGAATTAACTGAACTTTTCCCTGTTTAATTAAACCATATTTTACAGTATTCCATTGGGAAATCTCCTCGCAATGAGTACACGTATTCATACGACCGAATTATTTAGAAGATTATATTTTGTTGTGTCAGCCTGCAATACGTAGAAAGTGACACATCGTTCCATCCTTAATATATTTTGCCCTTGGTCTGACCTCTTCACTTGCTTGAAGGGGTTCTTATGTGTAAACAAAGAATCCTCACTTAGTTTAAGGACACTTCTCCTTCTTGTGATTTCACTCAGGGAGGAGCTGTCCAGTGAAAGCACCATGGCTCTGTCCCTAAGTTTTCCTTCCACAAAAACTGACTCTGAGAAAAGCATATTTAAAACAGATAAAGATTCAGGCAATACAGATCAGTTAGCAGAAGAGAATGACGGGAACAACATGTCTCGTGAACAGAAACCCTGGAAGTCCACACCTTCTCTGAATCTTTTCAACAAGGCATCTGGAGAAGATCATCATAATGTAAAACATAAAGAGGGTGGGACTGGGGGTGGAAGTGCTGTTAAGCCAACATCCTTCATTCCAGTTCCAAAGAGTAGACGTCCTCCTCCTCCACCACCACCTCCAGAGAGGAGTACATTAGCCTTGGAAAATTTGATAAATTCTAAAAGTAAAAGCGATTCGGTGAAAGGCCTTCCGGATGTGACAGAGTCACCTCAAACGCCTTTCGGCAGCAGTGATAAACCATGTGACTTGCTAGCACAGCTGGAAATTGTGAAGCTTCAGAGAGAGATGGAGACCAGTGGAAGAGAAAGTATAAATGGTGAAAGCGATTCAGTAGATGATAATGGGAATCCAGTGGATGGAGGAGAACTGTCTGAACAAGAACAATCCATGAGGGAAAAGCGTCCCAAAGGTGAAAGCAATGACATTTTGCAAAGTTCCAAGGATAATCAGAACAAAGGGCAGATAGCATCACAGCAGGGAATTAGCCTACCGCTTGTTCAGCGTTCATTAGACAATACACTTATAGAGGGAAGTGGTCAAGATAATGGAGAGAAAGTACCTACAGAAAAATCTCCGGAAGAGCCTAAATACTTCATAAATGCTGCTGCCTTATCTGAGGATAACTTTGAATTGCCACCTTCACCAGCACCATCTCCATGTAGTTCCCAATTCAACAGTTTGAGTTACGTGGATCCATACCCAAGTTTGTGTCCTTTTGTGCCAGAACGCAGTTTAGATAAATGTGATGGTGGGGTCTCCTCTACAGAGAAAGCACATCTTTCGGACAAAGCAGCATCAGCATCATCGCTTCCTGTGAAAGAAAAATTTCCAGATTCCAAGAGCCCTCCTAGAGAAGCTGTCGTACGACCTAGAGTACCTGTTTCTAAAAGTTTTCCTGATATTGTGCAGACGACATTCAGTAGCGAGGAGAAGGATTCGCGTCAACTAAGCGAGAAGACAACCAAAGATAATTCTGATACTGAATCCCTTGTAGCTGATTCCCTGGAAGAGCTGAGACAAGTGGATACCGTAGAAAAGGTAACACCCGATCCATTAAGTTCTTGCACTAATGCAAAGGACATCGAAGCAGAGAAACCCTTTAAAGCTTTTGAGCAGCCTTTGACAGCTTATGGATTTGATCCAATGCTGACTGAATCTCAAATGGGCGGAATATCTGCTGAAAAGCCACCCGAAGCTTGGGTTATAGATTTCAATTCTCTGTCCCTTGAATCCGACTTAATGGAACAGTCTGCTAGAGAGAGAAAGTCTAGCATGGGAAGTAGTAACCCAAGTTCATTGGCGTTTTTCGTCAATCTGGATGACAAAACTGAAACTGCTACTCCAAGGGACACGTCCGAAGCAATATCGACTCCAGAAAAGAAAATTTTCACAATGTTTGTAGACCTCGGAGCGGAAAAAGAGGATGGTATTCCACAAAGTCAAACAAAGTCTTCAGATTCCGAGTCCCTCATGAGTGCTAGTATGACAATGGGAAGTGGAAAGCGGAATACGGGAATCATTAACAAGCCAGTGGTAAACGTAATGGAAACTTCAGGTTGTGGTTTGAAATATCCAATGAACAGGAGGTTCCCCAGTCCAATATTTCAGCATCGTGCGGCTGCAGAGGCTAGTAGGAAAGCTGCACGCACAGAATTTCACAAGGAGAGAGACAAGTTTCATCCACATGGCAAGGAACAATTTCTAGACTCCCTGGAACCGCATTCCACAAATTTTATGGGAATGGGGGCTAGAAATGAGCCTGACGTAATGATTAAAAGTCAACTGATTGAGAGTACATCCAGTAACAGGTCTAGCTTACATGTAGCCAATGTTCTGGACGCATCATTTACCAGTAGTTTACTTTCATCAATGGAAAACTCTTCCCCAGCAGGTAAAAGATAAATTTTTGAACATTAAATTAGAATGCATTGATAATTAACTAAATATATTATAGTCTTTAGCATCATTATATACTCAAAGGCATCATATTTTCATGGTGTAGGGACAATGGGGGCATCATAAGATCATAATAATTTCAGTCATACTGTACTTGTCACTTGGTGTAAAGCAATTATTTCCAACTTTGTTTTTTTTTTAAATTTTATATCTCTTTCCATTATAACAATCAATATGACAGGCAACCGAGTAGCAATAGTGCAAAGTGCAAACGATCGCTAACATTCAGTTTGATGATGGATGTCTCTTGAAGTGTAAAATTTTCATTTGTTTTTGTTAATTCATTTGACACAGATATGGAAATATGCCAAGGTGGCCCTTGTTTCAAACTAGGAAAAGACCTTCTACGAATGTTTCAAGAAGGAATCAATACCGATGTCAATATCATGGTTAATGGGAAATGCATTAAAGCGCACAAATGTATTCTGGCTTCACGTTCACAATACTTTGCTGCCATTCTAAGTGGAAATTGGGTGGAGAATGCTGGAAATACTATCAATTTGGATGGGTAAAAAATACTTGTGGTCTTTTGTTAATGTTTGCACTTTCCAATACATACTCATGCTAGTCATGCTTGTGTTTTGTCGATAATGGCCCTTCCTACCAAACTCTAATTCATTGCTTTCTCCATGTTTTTTATTGTACACAACATTATAATGCTTACATCCTTCCCTTTTTAAGACTTGTTCTTTATGTTTGCTTTGTTTATTTTCTCCCCCATGCACTGGGAAACTTTTTTAATTGGCATTGTACATAAAATGAACGCTATTATTTTTAATGCTTATGTTTTTTTATTGTGCTATTATATTATTTTGCTATACATGTATGCGCTGAGTTGGTAATATGTAAAAGCAACACCTTCTTAAGCCTCTTAAAATTTCCTCCTCATATCTTTCATCCTATAAGTTTTTTGTAGTGAAGAGTTTTTTGTTCGAACTCTTGTTTGATCTTGATTGCATTGTGTTCCCAGGTTTTCCTATTCAGTTGTCCAGTTCACCTTGTACCACGTTTATAGTGGTACGAACGAAATACCTGATACCATCGACTTGTTGGAACTAGCCACATTAACAGACCTTCTTGGTTTGGAGGGTTTGCGTGAGAACATTAGCCAGACGATACGGGCAAAGTTTTGTCACAACTTTCATCGGGTTGGTTTTTTCTCTCTTTCTCCTTGCCATCATATCACCTTCAGTACAAGTGCTTTTAATGCGTCTTAGAAGTACTCGCAAAAAATAATGAATGATGAATGTTCTTTTTTTTGTATTTTCCGCAGCCTTGCACAGGGTGTATTGCTGGTGTAATTGAATGTTTCCCAATAGCTCTTGCATATGGTATGGATGAACTTCACAGAAAGATGACTAAATGGATATGTAAGCATTTCGTGAGAATATGGCCAACCAAGGCATTTGCTAACTTGGGAGATGAACTGATTGAAAAATGTCTGAGATATAGTGTGAATCATTTGGTAAGTTCGGAATTTTTCTTGTGTATTGAATGATGGTTACAGGAAGAGAAAGCAAAACTTTGTTTTTTTCATGCTATTCCTCATACCCGTCCCTATTAAACCTCCGTATTTTCGCTGTTTTCGGAAATGAATGATTCTATTGAGTTTTAAGTTTAATTGTCCTTTTAAATACATGAAAAACAAAAGCATTTAAAATTATCTGTCGTTTTCTAGTCGGTTGATAACATATTGGATCATACTTTGGGATGTGACCAACTCCTTACAACAATGCCAACCGTCAGGTATACAATCTAAAATGCGAAGATGGATTTCTTTAAATCAACCAAAGAACTCATATAACAGCCAGCTATAAAAGCATACTTAATATGAACTTTTACTTTAGATGGACTGAGCCGATTTTCAGTATTGTTGGTCAGTTATCAGAAGCATGCGTGCAGTACATTGGTGAACATTTTTGTGAAGTAATGCAGGCAGAAAAGTACGTTTATTCGCAAATTACATATAATATGCATATACATGCATACAACACATACTTCAAAATAAAATTTAACAGTGACATGAATGTACTCTGAAAGTTTAAAGTACACTCGAGTAATTTTGTATTTCATAATTTGTCTAAAAATCTAGATTTCTTCTATTTGGAAAAGGCCAAACTTGGAACATTTCCAGAATTGAAGGAACTTTTATGGAAGCTTTAAATCTGTTAAAACCAGACGAAGCTTGCGTCAGCCATACAGCACTAAGTCGACTAATAGAACTGGGGACAGAGACAATAGATGAAGTTGAGTGGTCCACGGTAGCAAAAATACTTTTTACAATTAATTAAGCGCTTTCACATTCCATGAAGTGCATAACATATGTGGCAATGCTTAACCCCCACAAGCAATTAAAAACCTAATGATAAAAGTACCTTGCACACAAATACATGATTCTTTGTTTAAAATTTTCTCGCAGCTTTTTGTCGACTTTCTTAAAATGCTTCGAGGGGAAATCGAACGATATCTTTTGGCAAACGCTTCCAAAGCTGTACTCTCAAAAGGTTGGGAGCAATTAGGAAAAGATGTGCAGAAAAGAATTTGCACATCTAGTTTCATGGGATTTGACAAGTATGGAAACAAAATCGGTAAAAATCAAGGTGGAGCCCATGGGCCTACTCATGGTCATGGTCACGCCACGACAACAGTTCCCGTGCAAAATGTCAAACCAACGAGCAAGGACAAGCACGGTCATTACAGTTCCACAAGAAGTTCCAAATCAGTTTCAAAACAGATGTCTGTTCCTGTTACAACGACTGTATCTAAAGAGCCAAATAAGGAGCCTATACTTTCTCCAATGACAGCTAACCCTGCCAAAGTGGCGTCAGTAAGACCAATGCAAGCTGCGAAGCAAATTGTTCCGAAGCCAGCATCCGCAGTACCGAGCAATGTTGCAGTAACACCGACAGCCAAGTCTCGGAGCTCGTCATCCAGTTTAAGTGGCGTACATGATGCCAGAGAAAACAAGCCGCTGAGCAGAGTAACGTCACAAAAATCCTTCACACCTCCAACATCCACTAGTCATAGAAATACCCCAGGCTCGGTGCCCCGCAAGCTAGCAACGGTTGAGCGAGAAAAATCATTCAGCAACACTACACGACCGTCATCTTCAGTTGCGAGCACATCTTCTGCCAGAGGGACACCTTTAAAACCATTGACGCCATGCAAAACTGACTCGCCAATTACACATGGTGCATCTGGAGCTGGTCGGAGTACTGTTTCACGACGAACTCCTAGGTCTCAAGCAACTCAACCTGTACCAAAGCCACCAGTACCTCCAGCTAAAGTTTTCTTGACAAATTCAGCTAAGGCAGCAGCAGTTTCAAAACCAAATTTACGAGGTTCTGTTACGGCTGGAAAACGCACACCGTCGTCTTCAGCCACTTCTCTACTTTCGCAGCAAAGTGCTTCATCCTCGTCTAAAACAAGCACTATCAGTGGTCACGTACCTCCACAGTCCAGGTACCTTTCAGCAAAGGAAAACACCAAAGCTGGCACCGGAGCTGGAGGATTTTCTGCGCGAAGTTCTTTTTCGAATGTGGAGCGTCCCGGTCCAGTAAAATCGAAGGTTATGAGTAACCCTCCTCGGAGAAATACCTACAGTAATGCTGCAGCCGCAAGTGCCGCCGCCGCTGCAACAAATAAGAACTCTAGTGGATCAACAGGAGCCACGAAGAGACCCTTGAGTGGTGGAACCGTTGGTGTGTCACCAGCCACCATAACTGCACCAAATAAAAACATGACTGAGATGCAAAATAATTATGCAAAAGATAACGTTATGTCAAGGTCCACCATTGAAACAGACAGTGGAGAGACAAAGATGAGGACACTTGCTGAGATCGGTCGCTCGAGTACTTTCTCCAAGGACGAACCTACAATTCTGGGCAAAATGGATAGTTCTACTTACAGTACTTTAGACATGGAAATTTCACCTTGAAATGATACCTTCAAACCACTTAAGTTTAGGAACAACAACTATAAAGAAAAGAAGCAAAAATCTGCCAAAAATAGTGTACTATCTGCTAATACATTATCAGTAGTGCTAACTTATAATAATACTACTGCTTGCCTAGAAAACTTGCAATAAACCAGAAAAAATACAATGCAAGCACCACCGCAGTAGTCACCTATTGTAAGTGCAACACAATGTGAATACCGCATTTGTAACGCAGCTTTAAACTTAATGCTACACATGCCTTTAACTAACGTGCTTGCAGAACGTTTTAATCAAATTTAATTTCTGGGGAGAACTTCATCAATTTCACAGCTTCACCAATAAATTAATTTGCTATAAACTTGTGATGTACTGAATTTATGTGCACAATGTATATATATATGTAACAAAACTAATAGATGATTTACCTTACTTGTATTCGCATAATTTTAGTAATAATTTATGAAACCAGTCCAGTCCACAATTTTCAAGACGCCATCCTCAAATTTATTTATTGCTATACTACTTTAAGAACCTTCCTTGTATTCCTTCCGTTAAACAATTGTAAATAACATAAAAATAAATTATCGATTAAAAACAATTTTGTTTACAACTAAACAGTTATATACTTAAAAATATACATTCTTGCGTGTGAATGCAGTCCTAAATGTTTATAAATGTGGGCAATGTTATAAGCTGCTTCCTGCGTCAAATCTAATTGGTTTCCATAAACAAACAGCATACTGCCATCTTCTTTACATGGGATACCACCATAAAACTTATCATCGTCAATTGGCTTACTTGTCAAAACCTTTTTGTAATATCGCAACGCATGGGTATGAAATCCCATAAAATGATAAGCTCTGGCTAAATTATAGTAAGACTCTTGACATCGTCCCCTGAGCTCAACGTATTTCTTGATGAAACCTAACATATACAAAACTAAACGAAGTCTATTAGAAGTGGTCCGCTGTGAAACCATATGCATTATAGTAATTGCCACCATGAGATGACATAGTGAATTTGTAGGGATCTCTGTAATTATTTGTAAATATTCAATTAGAGCATACTTGTAGGTTCCAGTAATAAAACTATTGTGTGCACTTAAAAGCATCAACCGGATATCAGTAGGATACTTTTTCAAAAGACGAATTATCTGACGTCCATACTTAAACTTGACCCCTTTGCGAAATGCTAGACCGAGCATATTTATCTGAACAGTGTTCAAACGATAAGCATGAAATAAAGAACGATAATGCATGGGTGTCAGATCTTGTTCACAGTTAACTGTCGTGGCTAATGCACAGTGAAAGTCTAAATCTTGTTTCATTTGCGGCTCCGTTGAAAATAACTTCGATGCCCAGGCGGTGAAAGTAAGTCTTGAAAATAGGTCGAAACGACCCATGTAAAGGAAAATTCTGCACAGCATAATATACACTTTCCACTCTTTGTAGGGATTTTCGAAAGGTTTCTCTTCAAACTCCAACGAAGAATCCAGTATAGGTTCCTCCTTGCGCATTCTTAAATTTTTTAGTCCTTCCAATTGCTGCTGGGCATGGCTTGTCATAATCAAAACTATTCACATACAAACAAGATGACATTAACTCCTGAACACTAATGTTAGCAATTAAAGCGAAAAACTGTCATCTAAATTATTATAAAAAAAATAAAAACATAACTCACCTTCTGCCTCGTCTTTATCCCGTAATTGCGGACAGTGACGACTAAAAAGCTGCAGTGCAGTATCGTACAGTTCAGTCATGCGACCCCTACTTAGAAAGATTTTACACCGTTCCAATAGCAAGTCATGGTCAATCAGTTCTTCCATGTCATCTAATAAGTTTAAAAAAAACAAGTTAATTATAACTTCCTAAATATTGAGGTTACGAAACCAAAAAGCTGACGGACATTTGACTCTTACTTTGATCCAAGCTTTCCAAAGCGCCATCAAACTTTCCAAGTCTTTGCAGAATAATAGATAAATTTAACTTGGCAATCTTATGATTGGGTGCCAAACTGATAACTTTTTCATACGCTTCAGCTGCATCTTCCAGTTTGTTAATCATATATAAGCATTCAGCATAACGTAACCAAACTTCTGCCTATAATGCGAACATTTCATTTTTATCATCATAATTTTAATATCATCGGTGTCTAATGGAGAAATTATAATTAGATTCCCATACATACCTCACTATAATTCTCTGAATTGATCAATGGATTCAAGAGCCTTAGAGCCGCGCGGTTTTCCTTCTTAGCAATGTAAGCTTCCGCAATCTCAAAAAACTGAAGACCAAAATCGTTGATGTCTTCAATCTGAAGTAGTCTATTGACGATTTGCTAAATTACGACACCAAAACACTAAAATTAACAATTAGTTCTTACTAAGTGTAGTTTGAAAAAGATTGAAAGTTTATAAGCTTACGCACGGTACAAACTTACATCTGCATACTTAAAAGCCTCTAGATGGATCAAAACTATAACAATTTTTTGAATCAGATCAGAGTGTAGTCCGTTTTGAATTTCACAGTTTCGGTTAGATTCGCCTAGAGCTGCAGTTACGGACGCCCTGTCCTCAAAATCGGGCGCATTAAGAGGCGGTGAGAACTTTAAACTTCTGTGCTGAATAAACATGGCTAATGCTTCTACGTACTTCTTCACGGTGATACATACTTCGCTCAATAGGTTAAGTTCTATTAAACAAAATGATAAAAGCTGTACATCAAATATAATTCAAACTTTTTGAAAGCGACACAAAACTATTTGTCTCAAAATTACCATAAAATGTAACTTCTTCGGGGTACTGGTCAAATGTATCCTTCAGAATTGCATACGCATTATCAATTTCATCCATTTGGAAATAAAGATGTGCCATTTCCTTTGCTACCGTCATCTTACTTTTGGCATCGGAAGTCACTAAGAAATTAACAAAAATACAATCAATAGTGTTACAATGCTTATTTGGTTTTTTTAGTACTCGATAAGTGCATAATTCTCTACTTACTTTGATGAACTTTTTGGTATCCTCTTAAAGCTGACCTGTTTTCCCCTGTGTCCTTTAATAACTCGCATCTTTTCAGATGAAGCTTAACATTACTCGGCTCAGAGGTTAGTGCTGAGAATAAATTCAAATAAAAGAAATTAAACGCGTGAAAATAAAGTTTCAAAATATATATTTTAAGAACTGTTCGAAGTTCGAAGCGCACCTTTGTTCAGGCACATTATCGCCTGCTGAGTATTATTCTCTTCGATTGACATTTCAGCTAAGCGTGGCCAGTCATCAAACCTTTTAGGATCCAGTAACGCACAAATCAAATAAAATTGCAGCGACTTGCTTCTATTTCCCTGGCTCTCATAAATCATTGCAAGCGTGTGAAAAGGATCCTTATAAGTTGGTTCTACAATTTAAAATTAAATTCAACACATAATGGGTAATTCACCTAAAAGTCTTTGAAGCCATACAACTTGAAGCTATACATAGTTTACGGTGAAAGTATTACGTTCTTTGATGACTTCCATGCATACGATTTCTGCACCGTTAAGATCTCCTTTGGCAAATCGTACGTGGGCTTCTCCCATTAAATTTTTAATTGTTGGTGGCATCTTCCTTCGTTTCCGGATAGAAAATGTGGCTGGTTCGTCCCCACTCCTGAAGAATTCGCCTTTCAGCTTCGTGCTCTCTTCATCTGACACCATTTGCTGCGACGAGCCTGCTTGCGGCTGACTATTAAATTCAGCAGTTTCCGGTGTAAGAAGAACCAAAGAAGGCACGGGCCTCTGTGTCCTATCGGCAGTGGATTGCGAGTCGTCATCATCATCAGCGTCCACAACAGCTCCAAGTTTGCCAAAATGTTCCATTGCAGCAGCAAACTCCAGCAAGGACAGCCTCCCTAATTAATACATACAAGTATTGTTAATCTTTAGTTCTATCATTTTTAACTTGGTTTAAACCTTAAAACATCACACAAACTTACCCTCAAGATACTCATTGGTAATGTTTCGAACTTGTTCATCCTCTTCTGATACATTATAATAATTACTCAGCCCCTGGGTAAAACTTGCTCCAAAATCTGAGGTCGGCGGTGCTTCCTGAACAGTATTTGCATCTCCATCCTCATAGTCAACATCCATTTCTTCACCCTGGACTTCCTGTCCCTGAATTCCCAGTGAGAAATGAACTAGATCTCTTGTGTTAACGAAAACAGGGGTGTTTCTACCACCTCCTCCTCGACTAGAACTTGGAAAGTGACCATGTTCATCCATGATGATTATAATGATAAGTGATGTGTAATTTATACGTGGGTAGCAAATACTGTGTAAAAGGTTTAAACAAAGATCATAATCATGAAAAAGTAATTGCGTAGATTAAAAACGTTTTAATGTGCATAAACGTTATGTGCAAAAATTAACTGAGAGTTGACAGACAAAACTTACTGGTTGTGTCACCTTCTCCAATCTAAATTGACTTCCCGAAAGAAGCTAATCTTTGTTTACTGAACCAATTGTTCTCAACTGTCATTCGTCGTTTGACCAAAAGTCAAACCTAAACAATTTTTACGAAAACCTGCGTAAAATCTACTTCTAGCAAGCTTCACCACTGATTTTACGGAACGCAGAAGACATAAACATCAGCGAACTCTAAATACCGGCTGGGAGTTTAAATGCAGAAATTCAATGGCATCAAAAAAGCACATGCACAAACGTACATGTATGTAGTATGTACCCTTACTGTACTGAAATTCGTAAGCACAAAGAAGCACCCCTAAGGATCGGCTTCAATCAATTACACAACATTCAAACGAAACTAAATGTTTTTAGGAATGAAAATAATATGAACAATTTATAATGGTAATTAGGTGTTATATAAAAAAATATATTTTTATTGATATCATAATATACAATCTATCTTCGTAAAATGTCTATATTATTCGACTTTATTTTGAGCATAAAATATTTTGACTACGTAGGATGAAGGGTAAAATTTGGTAAGATTAAGGGGCACTGAGGATGAGATGATAAGTTTTTATTTTAATGATTCATATATTTTTATCTTGATGATTCTGGCAAAAGATCATCTGGATGAAATATATTTCGTTCTGAATGACTGGATCTTAGAAGTTCCCTACGAAAATATTCTATAGTTTTCAACAAGCCGTCTTTCAGTGCAACAATTGGACTCCACTTCAGTATCTTCTCAGCTCTTGATATGTCAGGTCGTCGTTTCTGAGGATCATCTTCAACTGGGTCTAAACTTTCTATACTACTATTGGTATTTCCTACAAGGTCTCGTATTAAAATCGCGAACTCTGTAATTATTCAAATAAGTGTTGATAGATTAATATATAGTACACAGTAATTATCAGTGTTATAAATTTAATCAACTTTTAGTTTCGAACCTTCGATTGTATGCTCCTCTGGATTGCCCAGATTTACGGGCTCCGTATAATTAGAATTCATCAGAGCGATGAGGCCCTCAACAAGGTCAGAGACATACTGGAAAGATCTCGTTTGCTTTCCACTGCCATATATCTGGAAAAAAGGATGAATCAGTGGAAATTACAATTAATTATGAATCATGAATACCACGTGAGTTTGTTCCAAATACTGGATGTAGTAGGTATCGCATCTGAGCGAGTAGAAATAAATTTTAACACGTTTCTTACCGTCATCGTCTCATTCTGAAGAGCTTGAAGTATGAAATTCGACACTACTCTTCCATCATTCATATGCATACGGGGTCCATATGTGTTAAATATTCTTGCAACTCGAACGTCCACATTTTCTTGCTTCGCATAAGCATAACTCAATGCTTCCGCGACGCGCTTTCCTTCGTCATAACATGCCCGTGGACCAATTGGATTTACATGACCCCAGTAACTTTCTGGTTGAGGATGTACCTCAGGGTCACCGTATACTTCAGATGTACTAGCGATAAGAACCTTTGCTCCTACTCGTTTGCCTAAGCCTATTAAAATACAAAAAAAGTTTAAAATTGAGCAGTTAAATATATATTGCAAAAATAGTACACAAAGATAAATTGAAAAACATACCTAACATATTAATAGTTCCCATTGTATTAGTTTTGATAGTCTTCACCGGGTTGTACATGTAATGAGGAGGACTAGCTGGACTAGCAAGATGATAAACTTCGTCTACTTCTATGTACAAAGGATTCACAATATCGTGATTAATCAGTTCAAAATTTTCATGTCCAATCCACTGCTCCACATTTCGTTTTCTGCCAGTAAAAAAGTTATCTGCTACTGAGACTTCATGACCATCCATCATAAGTCTGTCAACGAGATGGGAACCCACGAATCCAGCACCTCCTGTAATCTTTACAATTTTACACAAAACTTATTATTTATATATTCACGTGTTAACTGATTATCGATTATTATATTTTTACAAATTACATACTAAAATCCTTTTCCTATCTTTGTAAGTCAAAAATTTAACTTCTGGATACTTTTTGGGGGAAACTGATTCAAGATTTCTGATTCTACTTTCAAGTTCCATGATTCTGGATT
This sequence comes from Entomobrya cf. arborea Gr-Col-00668, assembly GCA_034699025.1. NCBI lineage: Eukaryota > Metazoa > Arthropoda > Collembola > Entomobryomorpha > Entomobryidae > Entomobrya > Entomobrya cf. arborea Gr-Col-00668. The sequence goes on from JAQIWN010000393.1 coordinate 28,789, forward strand.
CGCAATGATTTGGTTCCGAACTAACTTTAGGTTTCTGACAAAACGACTCAGACTCTTCCATCAGACTCAGTGAACATAAACCTGTTAAGAATTTTAAAAAATTATACACTGTTTAGCCATCTAAAAAACAAAATTATAACTCGTAAATATAAAAGAGACATACTTAGCGTCAATAACGCCTGAACTAGCAACTGTAAACTGCCCATTTTAATTTTGAATCTGCAGCACTTCGTTTTTACACAAATCTAAAAAAAATCACAAGTTACCAATGAATGATTGGACATTACTTTTTGCAATGATATATATATATATATAATAGTAGGGCAATTTAATAACTTACCTTTAGCTCCCTTAGTTACCAAAAGAAATATAAAACGCTGTCAACAAATTATATGTGATTTGGGAAAATTAACTGCTGTCATAACAACTTTTACGTCATTGAAATGTGGACTAAGGATTCCTAATCTCTCTCTTGTCAGTTCACATTTTCACTTTCTTCTCCCAATCCTGAAATAAACCCAAGATTAAAATACTATATTGAGGCTGTAATACAAGTTACGTTGGTTACAACTACAACAATCGCATGTACGTCCACTACACATACACATATTCTCCTATTGTTATGACTGCAGTCAATGCTTTTGAAAATGCAACAAACGAAAGGATTCCGTTTAGTTAAGATATGTTACTACTCAGATAATATGTCTGATTCACTTTGCTACAGTGTTGTCCTACTAACCCGAATAAACAAAAACAACATTCAAAATCTCTACATCAAATTATTATAATAACCATGTTTAAAAGGGCCTACGCTGCAGCAGGTCGGTTTCTGTTCTGTTAAAAAACCATTTAATGTAGCTATAGTATGAAAATGAATTTATAATGCACGTCTACATAATATGCAGCAGGCAGCAGGTATCAACACTAAATCAACTGCAAGTGGAGTGTCGATTCGATTTGATATGATCAAATATAACATCAGGTTCATTTTCAAATCCAGCCAAGCACAAAGAATTCTATAAATAACATAATTTAAAGGATAATAATAATAAAAATCTGATTTATCAATCTTATCCATCCCTTTATGAATGAAACGTGATATAACCAGTGTTTTTGTTAAACCTTCATGAGCTACACGCACAGTACTTCATTTTGACTTTCAATCAGTTATTTATTCAAACCTATACAAGATAATTCTGTTCTCGCTAGCACTAGCTGTTATCTAAATATTATCTTTAAAAATTGTTTTGAACAATCAGCTACTGATAAGAAATGCAATTTATTTTTTTGACTGAAGTGTGACCATTTAACATTTTACCTTGACCTTACGACGACATATTAAGCTATTAAACTGCAACTTACCCTCAGTGTCGAGTAGGGAACAAAATCCCAGGAACCATCATCCCCACACTTTTAATTTTAACGACACTAGCGCACTAATCTGATGGGGGCAAATAAACCTTTCCGTTACAGAATGTACAATACAGATTTACTCTATTTCCGACAAAAAGTTGATTCTACTGTCCGTGGTGGCCATATGACATATGATGTATGATAAAAGGAAATGTAAACAGCTGTTCTTCCACGGAAAATACACAATGAATGCAATCCAATCCATTTAAACATGGTGATATGATATCATAAACTTTCTGATAAGCAAAATCGAAATTTGGGAAAGACCAATTTTCACTTTGTTTAGTTTTGTTGTATGAATAAGATATCAACACATGAATGAGGCATGGCATGGCATAATATGAACACTAACATTGAACTGAACATCAACCAATCCATGCACACTTTCGATTTCATTAAAAGTCATCGCATTGTCCATGATTCATACGAGTGCATGTGTGAACTTGCTTGGTGGAAAGTCTGTTTTGTTTGGCGGAAAGTGGAATGTTTACATTGACAGATCAATGCATGTGATGATAATATGATGTAAGTCATGAGTGCGAGTGCATCAAACACAAAGAAACATCAACAATCGAACAACAATGCGCAGTGCTATTTTTACTTGAAAGAAAGAGCTTCAAACTTGTTTTCTTGATCTAAATATAGATCTACAAAGAGAGGGATGATCTTTTGTAGAAAGTTAGCCAGTCAAGTTGATTCCATCCTGACAAAAGCAAATACGCTTTTATTACCACAATCGCAAGGGTCTCAATTGTCATTAAAAAGTAATCCTCGTCGTCCTGAAAAATTCCCGACTAGAACTGTTTGCACCAGTGCGTTTGTCAGCAACAATAAACGACGAATTATGCCTTGCCAAGTTAATAATCGTTCGGTAATTACCATTTCGGTGGATGGAAATATTTCATCCGGGAAAAGTACTCTTGTTGCTAATTTGAAGGAATTGTTTCCCAATAACTTCGACTTTCAAGTGGAGCTGGTTCCCGAACCTTTGGAAAAATGGACGAATTTGCGTGGACACAACTTGTTGGGGATGTTTTACGAGGACCGTGTGAACAATAACTTCATGTTCCAGCATTACGTACAACTTACAAGGCTGATGGAAGCAATTAAAAAGCCTGCAGATCTGAAAGGAGCTGACGCGGTGGGTCAGAAAGGAACTGTTAGGATACTTGAGCGATCGTTGCAGAATAACAGGTACTTTTACCTACAACATTTTGGCACTTGACTGTGGTAAGTGTGGTAATACCATCTTGTTATGATCTTTGAAAGCTAATTAATTTGATTTCTTATTAATTTTCAGGTATTGTTTCACGGAACTGGCGCGACGGGAAGGAAAACTGAAGCCTGAGGAATTTGCAGTGCTGTCGGAGTGGCATAGTTGGCTGGAGCAGAAGTTTGACTTGACATTGGACGCCATAGTTTACCTAAGAACTGACCCGCAAACTGTTTACAACCGAATGCAGACAAGAGGAAGGAGTGAGGAGTCAACAGTTCCAATCGATTACTTGAGAAGTTTGCATGAAACATATGAAAATTGGCTTGTCCGAGGGAACACGGGATTGAACGGTAGTGGTTCCTTGACGGAGCTGGAAGGTGCCAACGTTGACGCTTCAAGTGCCTTGGGTAATTTACAGCAGAAAGTTATTGTAATTGATGGAAATCAAGGGGTACAGGAGGTGGCTCAAGAATGCAGAGATCGTTTGAAGGTATTTATGAACGAGTTGGGATTTACCGATAAGATCTCTTCGGCTACAAAATCAAGAATTTGTACAAACAGTGACGTTGATGTCTTAGCGTAAAAGAAGTTACCATTGCCTTTCAATCTGCGGATGTTGGTATCTTTAGAATCGTTGTACTATTATCTAATTAAGTATTACGGCTGAATAACAAAATTGTATGGAGACAAAGCCAAATGACCATAAACTAAATTCTTACTAGTGTGTTTTATTCAGATTAACGTAACAGTTATAATACCTTACTATAACATAACGTTGTAGGTTAGAGTTTATATTATACAAAAAACTTGTGAAATAAAACTTATTTACTGAATGGGCAAGTATTCACCTTCACAGTTTCTCCTACACCATCCAAACCCACGCCTTCGTCTAAGTATTTCGTGTCACCTGCCGTTACTGATTTCAAGTACATCGATCGCGTCCTGTAAAATTGCATTTATAAACAAAGAGAAAGTAAAATTAGAACCAAATTTTTAGTTCATGTCTCCAAAAACCAATTTACGTAACAAAACGAAATCACAATTACATGTCATCCTCCGACAAACTTTGGGAAGACAATTCCTGAGTAGGCTCTTCTTCAACAACTTTAATGTAAACAGGAACGCGAGGTTGATAATTGCATCTCAAATCTTGTTTCGTCAGAAAGGTAATTCTAAAGAGCTTGCTGATTGCAGCTGGATTTATGGCTTTGATGAGAACCCTCTAAATAAAAAAACAGACATATAACTATGATAAATGAATTAAATTTAGAGTACCTATATTAGCATGTAAAATATTTTAACTCTTACGTATTTCATCATATAAAGAGGGTTATTACGCTCCATAATATCAACTGACTCTGGTAAAACAAGAACACTCAAGTAGCTCAAAATTCGACGTGGCTCAAATTGTAACTGTCGCATTTTCCTGATCTTAGAACTGAATCCTAATGAAAAATTGAGGTGCGTCCAGGGAGTAGCATAATAGAGCTTCGGTTTCTGTGAAATGGAATTATTAACTCGAAGACTAGAAGTCTAGAAAAAGTTTTAATAATACTCGATTTAGTAAACATCTTGTTTGTTTTAGTAAACATTTAAAAGCTATTTTAACGAAAAAATCTTTGAAATATGCATACCTGACATGGCTTTAGACTGAACTTTTTACTGGCTCCGGTCAAGTGGACATTTTCATCGTAAAACGATAAAATGAAGTCAGATGGATAAACATTTTTGGGCAAGACTCTCATTCCTAGTCGTTTCTTATAAGACTTGCCTAACTTCAGAGTTTTTGGAAGCTCCAAAAATTTCGGTGGATATATTAGTTCTAACACATATAAAAATAATAATTACCATAAATTAGCTGAATGTTAAAATTATAGTATAGCGATAAAACAGAGCCAAAAATTCAACATCAGAACTATATTTTTTTACATACTTGGTTGTTGACTCGCGACATCATACATTGGCGTAACTGAAAGCTCTTTGCCTTTGGCTAACAAACTCATATCCATCTTAAGACCTATCAACTGAGATAAATTGGTCTTTGAATCAATACCCACAAACAGAACATTTTTCGAATCCAATAATCCAAACGATCCAGTGGATCCTGCAGACAGTAAAATAAAATATGAATGTACAACCTTCATTACAAAAAATATCGTAGATGTAGAAAGCTTAAAAAACTAGTACCATAAGCCAAAGCCGAGTTTTCACCAAAATGACAGTGATTTGAAGTAATTACGTGCTGTCCATTTTTACCTCTGATTTTCTTATGGACATAAAACAATGATCGAGTAATATTCATTCCTAGAAATAGTAAAACAAATATATGCATATTATATTACTCTTAATTTACATTAACTGAAAACATTTTGTGCAACCGTTGTCCGTGTCTCTTCTTACCTATGTCTGGGGAATACCATACACTGCACTTGTCCCAAATTACGAAAGATGTCTCCATACCCAAACGACTACCATGAAGTGCTCCTGTGACAGCAAGGTATATTGGTGACATTTCTTGTTCTAAATTTTTGAGGCTCAAGTTAATCTCATTTATGCCAATCTATAGGAGTGAAAAACAACGCAATAAAAATTATAAAGCAACAATGAAATCTTGCCAGTTAATGTCCAAAGCATTTATAAGTACCATAGTGTCATTGCCATTAAACACAATCAGTTTTCTGTATTCCGGATATGAAAGTACCAACTGTAAACCACCTATTTGTGGAATTTGTGGAGCGAGCTTTTGGAAATATATCCCACCATCAGTAGAAGTGTATATTCTGTGAAATTCATCAAAAGAAACACGAGAAATTTTAATTGAGATTTTTTTTTGATAACTGATTATTTTGAGGAAAAATAAGGTGGATTAAATTTTTGATCCAGAAAAATAAAATTACAGGTTATAGCGCTTACATGTTTGGTATTGAATTTTCGCGATAAGCCACTATCATGTCCCCGTATGGACAAAATTCTGTTTTGACACAGCAACTTTGTGTGATTATCTTATCAATACGACCATTGACACCTAAATATTCCAAATACAATTAAAATTAGCATACAAATCAAAAAAGGAAACATGGTAAACTTCATGGAGCCCATTGTTGTTAACAAATTAATACCCAGAGATAGAGAATATTTTAATTGCCGTTTCGGAAGTTTAGACATTTCAGCCCACGCCATTTCTAAACCTGCCACTCGAATTACCCCATCAGAATAGGCCAAGAGTAAAGCATCAAACGCAAATGCAATGTCATTAGCTTCAATCACGTTCAACTTATTTTCTTTATAACTGTGACTTTGATATGATTGGGAAATAGTAGTGGGATGTAAAATAGATCTAGGAACGGTCAATGGAGTCGTGTACGTTCTCGTCAGTCGATAAGGTCCCCAAGTTAAGTACACATAATTGCTGCAAATTTTAATGTCCATCGTATATTTACATATGAACGACAAGAAGATAAATTATTGACAGTATTTTAGATTCACTACTTACTATGCATAAACCCTCATTTCGATGCCAGTGTGCTCCAACCCGCAGGGATCCTCAAGATACTTTGCCCGACCTTTCCCCCAAACGACCTATTCACAGTTTAGACATTGTCATTGTACATTAATTCATCACTGAAACTGACTAAAATGATGACTAATCAGACTAATGTGCACATATTAGGACCCTTCAAACAATAGATTTCCATCACTGAAACACAAATAATCGATTATTTTCATCATCCATTCTTGGC